>JAOVYX010021624.1:0-15556 GCA_035668315.1 Drosera spatulata
AGTATAGATCAAACATTATATAGAGGTATAATAGGATCTTTACTTTACCTTACTGCAAGTAGGCCGGACATCCAGTATTCAGTCTGTGTTTGTACCAGATATCAGTCTGATCCTAAGGATTCCCACTATACTATAGTTAAGAGAATCCTGATATATCTCAAAGGAATTCTTAATCTGGATATATGATATCTAAAAGATTCAGATTTTGTACTAACTGGTTATTCAAATGCAGATTTTGTAGGTTGCAGGGTTAACAGGAAAAGCACAAGTGGTACATGTAAATTTTTAGATGCAAGGTTGATTTCTTGTTTCAGTAAGAAGCAGACCACTGTCTCAACCTCTACTGCAGAAGTAGAATACATAGCTGCAGGAAGCTGTGTTGCACAGGCACTTTGGATGAGGTCTCAGCTTGCAGACTATGGGTTAAACTTTTCAAAAACAAATATATTTTGTGACAACACGTCTATAATGGCTATTTTTGAAAATCCTGTTTTTCATTCAAGGACTAAGCACATTGATGCTAGATATCATTTTATCAGAGATCATATGCAAAAAGGTCACATAAAGTTGTAATTCATTCCAATAGAAAAACAAATTACAGACATCTTTACAAAACCAGTAGATGAAAATAAATTTATCATGTTTAGAGGAGAGCTGCGCATGATAGATTTAAATGAGTAAAATGGCCATTTATATTGTTCTACTACTCTACTGCAAGTGTAGATACAGATGAGCAGGATTTTTAAAAAATGGGTTTAATGTTTTCAAAGAGTGCAGACGAGTAACTTTGCTCTAATGCTCTACTACATGTGTAGATGTAGACGAGCAGACTACCTGAAACACACTCAATGCTTTTCAAGTGATGCAGGCGAGTGAGTTTCCTCTACTGATCTACTGCACAAGCCATGGAGACTAGAGACAGGTTTCACTCTACTGCTCCTATTTTAGGAAAGAAATCTTTTCATAATTATCTCCTTGATTTTCGCAACGGAAAGAGTGATTTTAGGAAACTGTGTAATAGTTTCTTTTTGATTTCAAGTAGTTAAAATCTACAATAGCTATAAATGGAGAGAAATCATTTCAGAATTCACTTTACAATTTTTTCTCTCTCTCTTTGTCTTTCTCAAGCGTTCACCAAACCCTAACTCTCAACTTTTCTTCTGATCGCTCTCAAACTCTCCCTTCAATCTCTTCTCTGAAAATCCTTGCAAAAATCAAACTTCCAAAACGAAAATGGCTGACAAATCCACCTCTTTGACGCCCTCCAAATCACAAAAGGTACAAATCAACCTTGCAAGGAAGGAATTACCGACGGAGGTAGTCATAGACTTTGAGACTCTGGTGCATGAATCAGATGAAGTTAGAGAAGTCTTAGAATGCATACCGAAGGCCGGATTAAAGTATCTTTGTGAAACAATTAGTCACATATTCGATGAGGAGGTGATGGAATTCATTGAGAAAGCTAGGGTTTCCAACAACCATCAAGAAATCCAATACACCCATAAGAAACAGGTCATCAAGAATACTGTAGAAGACTTAGCAAGAATCTTCAGACTTTCCAATGAAGGTTTAAGAATCATTCCCTCTATCGTCGTTGCTGAAGGACAGCTGGCTATTCTTACATCAGAACACCAAAAGGAAGGAATGCGAACGATGAAGAAGTTCCTATCCAAGTAACATAAATTTCTTACTGATGTGGTAAAAAGGCCATTATGTCCAGAGAATTTTCGAAGGACCAAATCACACAGGATCAGCAAGAAATCATGCGCGCGGTCTTGGTGAGGCACAAGGTTAACTGGGCAAGTCCACTCATGTACCAGTTAGCCACTGCAGTAGAGCTCAGCAGCCTGCCGTAGAGGCAAGATAGCTCCACTACGGCAGGCGGCTGAGCATCATTGTGAAGGACAAATTAAAGCTGTCAGATGCATAGGGAAGGCCTTGGACGGTGTCAAAGCAGATCAACATCAAGAAGATTGGCAAATTAATAGCAAGTTTGGCAAAAGCGAGGAAGGTTCCAGTGACACAGCCACCTCCACCACAACCAAAGGCTGCAGCATAGTCTACAGTGCAGCAGAGAGCTGAAAAGCCCAAAAAGAAGATCGTTCCTAAGGCTCCCAAGCCTCCAAAGAGGAAATTGATACTGCAATCCTCTGAAGATAAGAAGAACCTGCTCAGAGGAGGGCAACTGAAGTGGAAGCAGAGTCTATAGACGTACAGACTGGAGAAATTGATGTAGCAGTGTAGACCAGTGCACTTGCAATACTGAGACAAGTGCAGTAGTACAGACGAGCCACACAGACCTGCAGACGAGCGAACACCTGACAGATGAGCAGTTGACACAACCAATCACTGCACTTGAGGAAGGCTCATCCTCAAGAACACTTCCCCCAAAGATTCCTGAAGTAGCAGCTCTACATGACTCAAATGTAGCTCTTGAGTTCATAAGGGGAGTTAAAGACGAGAACCTGCAACAGTTCATACTGAGCTCAATGATGAGATTTGAAGAAACTCCGGAGGGTCCTCAAGCTGAATTCAGAAAGGAAATGTTTGCAAGGGGATTCACACGAAAGGAGATTGAGGATATTGAAGCAAAACTACGAACCCTTGATACTTGAACTCCAAAAGAAGTCCCTACTGCAATAACTGGGATCACAATCAATGAAGATACAGCAGGTACATCAACATCAACAACTTTGATTCCCTACACTGACATATCTCTTGTTCCTTATGCAGATGATGATGATGAGATGGAGATCATTTGTAACGCCCTCGAATTTCCCGTATCGGATGACACGTGGGCTTTATGCCGTCACGGACCCATTCCGTGACAAGGCCGAATAAACCGAATGAGTTTATGACAAGTTACCTCCGAGGTCAGGTGGTTAGCCCAGAGGACTTTCACCCGTGAAATGGTACGGTTTTTGAGAATTTTCTCACGACGATCTAAGATCTGTTGAGGTTGCTCCTCGTATGTCAGATTCTCTTCCAGAATGATCGACTCATGTTGAATGACATGGCTTGGATCTGACATATATTTCCTCAGCTATGATACATGAAATACATTATGCAGGCCTGAAAGGTCAGTTGGTAGTGCAAGCCTGTATGCATCTTCCCCGATCCTTTCCAGAGCCTCATAAGGTCCTACATAGCGAGGACTTAACTTTCCCTTCTTTTCAAATCGTATAACGCCCTTCGTGGGAGAAACCTTCATAAATACATGATCCTCCACATCAAACTCGAGCGGTCTTCACCGCACATCTGCGCACGACTTTTGACGATCTTGAGCCGTCTTCAATCTATTTTTGATCTGTTTGATGGCCTCTGTAGTCTCTCGTAATGACTCTATCCCAATGACTATCGTATCCTCGATGTCATCCCAGTAAAGCGGTGTCCTACACCTCCTTCCATAAAGGGCTTCGTACGGTGCCATACCGATACTAGAAGGAAAACTGTTGTTGTAGGTGAATTCCACCAAAGGCAAATATCGATCCCATGATCCTTGGAAGTCCAAGGCACATGATCGTAACATGTCTTCTAGCATCTGGATTGTTCTTTCTGTTTGTCCATCTGAAGCTGGGTGAAAAGCTGAAATTTAATTTCGTTCCAAAGGCTTTCTGTAAACCTTTCCAGAAATTCGCCTGAAACCTCCTATCTCTGTCAGAAACAATGGATTCTAGAGCTCCATGTAGTCTGACTACTTCTCTTACATATTCTTCCGTTTGACGGTCAACACTCCAAGTGTTTTTGATTGATAGAAAATGTGATGACTTAGTCAATCGGTCCACAATCACCGAGATAGAATTCATCCCTTTTGTCGTTACGGAAAGACCGACTATGAAATCCATCGAGATTGAATCCTATTTCCAGGTGGGAATTTCTAGGGGTTGTAGTAAACCTCCGGGTCGTTGATGCTCAATCTTAACTTGCTGACAAATAATACATTTCGCCACAAACTTCACAACTTCTCTTTTCATGTTCCCCCATTAGAAACGTTATCGTAAATGTTGATACATCTTATCGCCTCCTCGGTGAACAGAATAAGGGGTTTGATGAGCCTCTTCCATGATCTTTCTATTCAAGCAATGTCATTTGGCACACAAAGCCGTCCTCGAAACCTCAAGGTACCATCCTCATGAATCGCAAAACCATTTGCTTTTCCTTGTAGGGTTTCTTCCTTAAATTTTCTCATTTGCTTGTTTGCCTCCTATGCTTGCAATATCTCTTCCTGCAGAGTAGGTTGCTTTTGCAGGTTTGCAAGTACATTATCATTTGATGTCGAACGGACCTCTATACCCAACTTGCAGAAGTCATCAATCACCTCAACCTTTGTGATTCTTAGCAATTGTAAGGTGCCTTCTGCCTTTCTACCTTTTCGACTTAAAGCCTCAGCTACTACGTTCGCCTTTCCAGGATGATGCTGGATGTCCAGATCGTAATCTTTTAGAAGTTCCAACCATCTCCTCTGATGCATATTCAACTTCTTCTGAGTGAAAATATACTTCAAGCTCTTGTGGTCGGTGAAGATCTGGCAGGAAATTCCATACAAATAGTGTCTCTAGATTTTCAAGGCAAATACCACTGCTGCCAATTCCAAATCGTGAGTAGGGTAGTTGCGCTCATATGGATTCAATTGTCTTCAAGCATATGCAATCGTTTTGCCATGTTTCATAAGTATGCACCCAAGACCTTGAACAGATGCATCACTGTAAATAGAGAATCCTTCCTCGCCAGAAGGAAGGGTGAGTACTGGTGCTGATGTGAGACGCTTCTTAAGTTCCACGAATGCGCCCTCACACTTATCAGTCCATAGAAACTTAAAAGATTTCCGTGTCAAGTTAGTTAAGGGCATGGCAATCTTGGAGAAATCTTCAACAAATCTGCGATAATATCCGGCCAAGCCAAGAAAACTTCTTACTTTTGTGGCATTTGTCGGCCTGGTCCAATTAATCACTGACTCGATCTTCCTCGAGTCTACCCTTATTCCTTCTTCGAAAATTACATGCCCTAGAAACACGACTTCTTGCAACCAAAACTCGCACTTCTTGAGTTTGGCATACAACTGGTGAAATCGCAGAGTCTCGAGAATAGTTTGGAGGTGTTCCCCATGATCTTGTTGTGTCTTGAAGTATACCAAGATGTCATCGATGAATACCACAATAAACCGATCAATAAATGGCGTAAAGACTCGGTTCATCATGTCCATAAAGACTGACGGGGCATTGGCAAGCCCAAACGGCATCACTAGGAATTCGTAATGCTCATAACGGGTACGAAATGCTGTCTTTGACACATCGTCGGGTCGGACACCTAGTTGGTGATACCCCGAACGAAGGTCTATCTTCGAGTACACCGTTGCCCCCTGTAGTTGGTCGAAGAGATCGTCAATCCGTGGCAAAGAATACCGGTTCTTGATGGTAAGCTTGCTCAGCTCGCGGTAGTCGTTGCAGAGTCTCATACTCCCGTCCTTTTTCTTAACAAATAAGACCGGTGCACCCCATGGAGACACACTAGGCCAGATATATCCCTTTTGAAGAAGCTCTTCCAGTTGGCCCTTTAATTCCTTCAACTCCGCAGGTGCAATTCTATATAGAGCCTTAGATACTGGCGCTACACCTGGCACCAGATCGATCGCGAAGTCAATCTCCCTTACCGGTGGCATCCCGAGAATCTCATCCGGAAATACATCATGGAAATCTCGCGCTATTGGGATATCAGAGAGATTTATCTCCTTATCAGTCAAATCTTCCAAACTACAAAGATAACCGTGACATCTCTTTGTTAACAGTTTTCGTGCTACAAGGGCCGATACCAGCTGTAGTTCTACTTTTGAACCCTCTCCGTGGTATCTAATCTTTCCTCCCTTAGGACTCCTACACATTATTATCTTCTTCTTACAATCGATGACCGCTTTATGCCCTTCCAACCAATTCATTCCCAAAATGAAATCAAAGTCATGGAGGTCGAAAACAATGAGATCGGTTGAGCATTCCTCTCCTCCTATGACGATAGGAGCATGGGCGATAACGTGATCGCACACGACAATCTCCCCCGTCAGTAACCCAATATGAATACCCCATTGTATTTCTGTTAGCACTATGTTATTCTTGTTCAGGAATGTCTTGGAAATGAAAGATTGCGTTGCACCCGAATCAAACAAAGTATAGATATTGTTTGAAAAGAGTTTGAGATTACCAGTCACGGTAGCTCCACTTTGTTAGGCCTCCTGAGGATTCATCATGAATACTCGGTTATTGGGTGGCTGTGTTTGGGACAGTTCTGCCCTATTCATCTGCACCTGAGGGTGCAACAGCGACCGACCTCTTAGTATAGTTCCCCCGGTTGTCACTTCTTTGATTCTCAGTCTTCTGATTGGTGTTCCTTTGATTATCTTTCCTCTTTGTGCAGTCCCTGCTAGTGTGACCGCGTTCCCGCAATTGTGGCATGGACCGGTCCGATAGTCCTTTGCCATATGTCCTATCCTTCCGCACTGATAGCATTTGATATTGGCAGTAGACCTACCCTGTGTGCCAATTCTAGACTGTTGAAATCCACCTGAACCTGCCCGTGAGCCTTGGGACTGTTTGAGCTAATTGCCATACCTTCCACCCCCAGCCCGATATCTGGGCGGTAAGGAACCATTTGTTGGTGTGAGCTACTAGCGCCCCCATGCGATGGGCCGGCGCCTGGTCGTCAATCATCCCTCTTCCTCTTCGAACGACCACAATGCTCATCCTTGGCATTGAAGTACCGTTCATTGTTGGAAGCGTAGTTATAGAAGTCTTGATAGCAGGCGTGTTTCTGGCCAGTTACCTGGTTGAGTCCTTCAATAAATTGCTTCTGTTTTTCCCTGTCCAAATGCCAGTGTGGCGGTTGGAAACGCAACAAGCTAGAGAACTCTGCAGCATATTCATAGACGGTCATGTCCCACTGCAGAAGCTTCTTAAACTCTTCTTCCTTCTGATCTCTCAAGGAATCTGGGTAAAACCGACTCCTGATGAGCTCAGTGAACTGTAGCCAATTAAACCCTGGTGCCTTGGTACGCTCTTCCATTGTGCGCCACTAGACATCGGCCTCTCCCTTCATATAGTAGACAGCACAGTGTATCTTCCACTGGTCAGGACACTGCGTCAAATCAAACAGCTTTTCCATTTCACGGATCCAATCCTCCAATAGTGCAGGATCGCTCGTGCCGAAAAATCTAGGTGGGTTGTAGGCCAGAATACGACTGGAATAGTGATCACTGTCATGTGCTTGGGTGGGGTTATCCCTCCTTCTTTCTCTGATCAGTTCCCCCACCAATTGCTCAAGAGCGCTTGGGGCTGGTGGATCTTGCACAATGTTGCTATTGGTTGCCCCTTGTAGGGGTATGTTCAGGTCAGGAGATGACATGCTCCCAGCCTCCTGCGACTCGTTCGCGGCCCCTTCTTGGGACATGTTTACTATTTCTTATGACATGTCTGTATAACAATCATTATCATTCATCACCATTAATAGGATAGAGCATTTGCATGTCGAAACAAGAAGTTTACATTCAGAGATTTCACTCCATTCATTCATCGCAAAAGACGCCCTTTTCAGGCTACACCAAAAGAAAGTGAAAGACTGTTTTCAACCCCAGAAATTAGACAGTCCTTTCACCAAGTGTACTAGTAAAACTGATAGCAACTCCTCATAGGTTAACTTATTCTAACCCAGATGCTACAATAGTGTCCCATGAGCTGCCTATATGTACATACAGATATAAGTATTTTACAATTACTAGAATAAGCCAGGAGCTGATCCTTAGTCCTAGTCATTGTCAGACTCGAGAAGGTAGTTCGAGTCGGGGTCATGGGCAGAGTCGAGGTTGGAGTCCGTATCTCTATCTGTACCCAAGTCCTGAGCTGGGATTGGGGTTGAATTTGCATCTGAGTCTGAGTCCGACTCTATAGGTGCGAAGAGCTCAGCCATAACATCGGGAGTCATCTCGCGACTAATCGGAGGTTCAGCATCAAGCCAATCCTCATTATCATCCCAACCCCAATCAAACTAGTTGTCATCCTCCCCTTCTCCAAGTACCTCAATCATAGGGATCTCCTCTTCAGGAACTTCCTTCGCAGTGTCGTCCTCAAGAACCTCCTCCTCAGGGTCGTTCTCGAAAACCTCCTCCTGGGGTTCCTCCTTAGGTTCTTCCTCTGGATCCTTCTCGGGATCCTCCTCTGGATCCACAACTGCTCCGGGCTCGGCCTGTGCCTCTGGCTCTGGATCGACCTGCGCCTCTGGCTCTGGCTCGGCCTGTGCTCTGACTCTGGTTCTGCCACTTCGGCTATATCCCCTACTACCCCTATCTCAGCCTCAGCTATCGGCATAGGCTGCGGCTCTGGCACTATCACTGGTGCTGGTATGGGGTCTGCCACTATAGTGGGTGCTGTAAGGGTGCTGTCGAGAAAACTGTTGAGGGAGCTATCGAGGGCCCAGTTACTGAAGGGTCTATCTAGGTCACTAGCAGGGCGATCGGCACCTCCATAAGGTCGTCCTCTGGTACCGTTTCGGAATCTACTGATCTCTTTCTCTTCAGAGCATAACCCGCGATAGGTCGAATCAGGTATAACTCCTCAGAATTTCTCGATCTAATGCCAAGCGCGTACACCTGACCTTGCTCCCTCTCTCTCTCCCTACGTATTCATATTTGCAGGTGGAGAAAAGTTATCCCTATCCCTTCGTAGGATAGCTGCCAACATATGGAATGTCATGTGCCACTGACCCTCCCAATGGTAAAGACTGTTTGGCTCGCCGTCTACCAGTAGGTGGGTGTAAGTTGCCCGATATCGGGAATATCACTCGGTATCGGAATACCACAAGGGATTATCCCCAATGGTCGTCGGGATGAGGTGATGCTCCACGAAATGCAGTATCGGTAGCAACTCCATTCCCCCAGGCATAGGACGAATGTATGACAGTATAGTCAATACTAGTATAGGACCATTAGCATCCATTCTGCTGAGAATACAATATAGATATAAGTACTTCGTCAATTTGACAGGTAACTTCATCTTGTCTCATATCCTAACCCGCAAACAAAATCTCTACACTCGATGCATATGCAATCCTATAAATTTGACTTATTTATTTTGTCTTTCGTGTTTTATCTATCCCAAAAATCCTGGTCTGATACCACCCTGTAATGCCCCCGGATTTCCCGTACCGGATAACACGTGGGCGTTATGCCGTCACAGACCAGGTCCGTGACAAGACCGAATAAACCGAATGGGTTTAGGGGTATAGATGTCAAGGAATCTATAAATAATAGTCGCAGTTATAGCTTACAGCATCGAATACATGTTTTAGTTATAACATTGGAGCAGAAACAATACAGATCGATTATTACATTAAACAAAATAAACATCTGATCTGTCATAATATCCGAAGTACGTGGATTCATGTATATGCATGCAAGCTCACACTAAGAGCCTTCAGGTGCTGTTAGGGGCATACTTGCAATTTAAAAACATAACCGAAAGGTAATGAAGCTTAGCAACCTCAGGTGTATGAATCTCAATTACAGAGAAGTTCCGCTAACGACTATGGCAACTGCCGAAAGTCCCTAAAATATTTTATATATATAGGAAAATATGGGAGTCATATCAACCAGCATCATTTTACATTGTTTTATATGACTTTGTATCGCTTTTAAGAGTCACTCTTTTCTTTTGTATTTATTTACGATTCATGACTCGACTCAAAAGCAGCGAGAACTCCAAGGATATGACCGACTCGGAGTACAGAGGTAAGATAAAGTGTCAATCGTCATCCGGGCTACCCAATAGATTTTGTTTTCGCACCTGCCTACTCTGTGCGTCGCCTTGCACCTCTTGTGCGCATTCAATGAGGTATCGTTTGCCTGCATTGAGATAATTTGGGCCTCCATGCAGAGAGCAACCCGTGGCCCCGCTACAACAGTGTAGAAGCCGCTGCATGCATGCAAAGTGGATGGGGGATGGCCATCGCTCCCTAACTAGTTCTCACCCATGACGATGACTCAGAGGATAATACAGGAGTGCAATTACTCATACTCAAGCCACCAAGGCTATTCAAAGAAACAGATGATCGCAATGGATCAAAGAAGGGGCATCATGTTCGACATTCTCAATAATTTCAGGAAAATGACCAACGATCGAATGGATCCACAACGGATGTCAATGCCATCCTTATCAAATCAAGGAGGAGATATTTCTTATTCGTTTGCTTTTCATTAGTTCACATGGATAGTGTAATTATGTTTCACATCCCCCGTTCCCTTTTTATTAGTCGTTTAACTGTCGCTTTTATTTATTTTCCATGAGGGTATATTCTTTATAAGGGTGCATTCTAGTTCATTTCGACCCCAAATACCCCACCACATGTCAAACATGATCGTATTTGCACGTTTGACGTTATATTTCCATACGTATGGGTTATATGTCTCAAATACGCATTTAGGTTTAAGGTTCAAAGCACGAAAATGCCATTTTCTTGGCAAGAAGGTCGTCGCGGCCGTGACACGGGCCCGTCGCGGATGCGACCCCCCGTCGCGGTCGCTGGTGCAACGGTACTGTGCAGCCAAATCCCATTTTTTCCCTATCACGGCCGCGACTGTTCATCAGCCCAGAACATCAAGAACTCACATCCGATGCCCACGGATCCCTCATTTATCATCAAAAGGCATCCAAATCATCGCATACACATCAAACACAGCATATACACTTCCCACACATGCACGAACATTCTTAAATTGTGTGAACGAATAAAAGAGGCATCTCATACGAGTGAGGTTACCTCGATTAACGATGATCCTCGATGCACACGATCACACGAACGACTCCATCGAGGTCCACTGGTCGAGCTACTGGCGTTGGTGATACGACCGTGGTGATTATCTCCTTGTGGTGGTTGATGAGGTGATGTTGATGATGGTGCTTGATGATGATGATGATGATCGGTGATCGGTGATGGATTGATGTGTTACATGATCGTGATGATCTTGGTGGCTGCATTGGCTCGCTGGTCGCAGCGCTGGTTGCAGGTGAGTGATGCGATGGTGGCAAGCAGGAAGTGGAAGAGTGATGGTGGAGTGGAAGACTGCGGGAGTGGAGAGGAAGAGTGGAAGGAGTGGGTGAAGTAGAGGTGGGTACGTGGGAAATACCCCGTGCCGTCCCACGATACGTCTCGTTCAGTCCACTTTTTACCCAAATTTTTACAATATTAATCCATCAATAATTTATTTGCATTGATAGATTTATCCCATACATGAAAATATGACACCCCCCCCCCCAATCAATAATTCATTATTTAGGGTATTAAATCAATGGTCCTATCATGCAATGTTTATAACGTTATATCGTTATAACGTTATTTGTTCATAATATTTATTAGCGCGTTCAACAAGTCATCCTAAAACACTCCATCATCATATTTGATTTAATTAATCAAATATTTTCTTGGATTTAAATATATAACCTTTAAGCGCGGCTATTTTAATTCGCGACGTTACATTTAACGTCTCTTATTTGCGCTTTATTTACGTACGTACTATACATATGTTATATATTCATTTTTAAATTCTCAAAACTTTTCGGGTATTACATCATTCAAGTAAGGACAGTTGAAGAAGAAACTTTTCGAGCAGCCGAGGAACAAGGAGAAGAAGAAACTCCTGAACAGAAGAAGAGATTTGAAGAGGCGCTTCAATACGTTAAGAAGCTAAGAAGGAAGGCCCAAGAATTCAGAACAGACCGATGTTCTCTTGGGAAAACCTTAGAAGGAGGAAATGCTGCAAGAATTTGCCAAGGAGCACAAACTAAGGAGGAGGGAAACTACAGTGAACAGTGTACTTGAGCCAACTCTCACAGCAGATGTACAAGAGCAAGCTGAGGATCCGCTTGCAGAAGAGTGGAGGAGATTGGATGAAGCTCTTGAAGCAGATGTGAGCAGATCCACAAAGAGGCTACACTGTAAAAGGCCACTCAACAGACAACTCTATAGCAAACTGCTCCGCAGACTAGGATGCAGAAGAGATTAGCTCTTACACTACCACCAGCTGCTCCTTCCAAGAAAAGGAAGACCTCAAAGAGCAGCTGATCAAAATTGATTCAATCAGGACCTTGGCAGCTGTTCACCATTCATCCAGATGGATCCAAAATACTGATAGGGGACATCACAGGTATGACGGAAGGAGAAATCGAGTAGATGGTCCTACTACAACCAAAGACTGCACAAACAAAGGATAGGCCAAAAGAGCCTTATATCCTTTTCAGTGGTGTATTGGAATGGAAGGACTCCACAATGACGACCGGAAGGCACAGACAAGCTCAACTGCATCAAGTTGAGTTTATCCATTCTGCAGAAGTAAGATTGGAGCTCAAAAGAATAATTGACAAGCATGTTCGAGCTACAACGCTTGAAGTCCAGGAGTACCTTTCCAGACCAAAAGTAGGCAGACCACCATCTCCAGGAGATGATGATGATGATGATGGAGATAAAGATCAGGAAGGAGATAATCTCACTGATGACGAGCTCATTGATGAAGTTGCCAGGGAAAGAGTCCCTTCAACTACTGCAGTAGAACCAATAACTCAAACCACTACAGCAGAGGAGACAACTGCAGCAGAGTAGACCACTGAGTCTTAGAAGCAGACCACCTCAGTGCCTGCAGTAGAGGAAGAGGATATTTCAGTTGAGACACCTGCGGATGAGGCAGAGTTACAAACTGCTCCATCCTCTATAATCAAGATCATTGGAGAAGAAAAGCAGACCACCTCGGCAGCTGCAGACGAGCAGACGAGCCTGGCCCCTGCAACAGAGCAAGCTCCTACAGACGAACAGATAAATACAACTGATCCAAAAGCAACCATTCCTGCAGTCGAGTCACTTCCTCAACCATCACTCAGTCAACTGATGCAGGATATAGAAAATCATCAAGTGCAGATAGCAGAGGAACCACAAGGAGTTTCTGCAAAAGAAATGAAGTTTCCAGAGGAAGATGAGCAGACTGTCGAAGAGAGTTCATCACAAGGGATGACTCTCTCAACTCTCAGAAAGCATCTATTGGAGGACACGCCATCAACGCCATCACAAGGGATGACTTCCCTCAAGGCCTGCTGTATGGCGCAACCTCAAATGTCCCTATGACTCCTCAAACAGCTATCAAGAGTCTTAAAGTGGGAATGAAAGAAGCCAAGCTTCCGCAGCACCATGAGACTCTAGTATCAACAAGAACCAGGTCTGCATCCAAGAGGAAGCAGACTAGAAAAACACCAGAAGCCTCCCCATCAAGTGTTGATGAAAGACTGCATCAAATGGATCAGAATCTCTATTAAGTTCAACAATGGACCAAAGATGCTCTTCATGATTTCATTGAAATTCTGAAGCCACTTGCAGATGAGATAGCAGATGAAAAGAACTAAAAGGAACATTACTTCGATCTCTTCTATGATCTACTTCAAACAGCTGCAAGGAGGGCCTAGAAGAGCACAGGCATAAGTCAACAACATTATCTAAAGACTACTTTAAACTATAGAAGGATGAATACTGCTCACAATGCCGAGCTCAAAAATATGCAACAAACCATCCAAGATACGCAACGACAACTCCAAGCCCACATCCTCAACAATGACAAGAGACTTGCTCTCTTGGAATCAAAAGTGGACACAGCTCTAAGGACTGAAACAACTGCACAATACAACATGGCAGCTGAGCTAGAAGCACTGAAGACAGCAGTGCAAAATCTCTCTGAGAGCTTTAATGCAAACAAAAAGGGGAGAAGTCTGAAACGTCTATAGCAGAGCGGACTACTACAGCTGAGAGGACTGCAGCAGAGTGGACTGCAGCAGAGCAACCTTAAGGGCAGCAAAGGTCTTAGGAGGAGGCAGCTCCACCGAGGTTTGCAGCAGAGGGAACAAGTAGTAGACCTGCAGTAGAGAAGACGAGGTCTGCAGCAGAGGGACCAAGGCATGCAGCTGAGTAGAGGGCTGCAGAATAGCAAAGGAAGAAACAAAAGCACAAAAGGCCAAAGGTTCTATAACAGGATTATCCTTCCAAGAGAGCATGGAAGGATTAATTCATAGGAAAAATGTATGTCCTCTACATTCTGTAAAATTTATTTTTAACAATGGATGCATAGGTTTTCTTGCTGTTAGAATTTCTTAGGAGTTTTGTTTGCATCAATTTAGGGGGAGATTGTTCGGAATGTGCAATCCCTCTACTTGTATAGAAATTGATGAACAAAACTTAGGAAAAAATTATGTATGTATTAGATGTTTAGGATGTAATTAGTTAGGTAGTTGTAAACTAGGGCCGCAGATGCAGCTGGGTGTAGCAGTGCAGCAGGGCACAAAGTACAGTAGAGTGCGGACAACCTGAGTGGTGCAGACTACAAGACGGACTAAAATTTACATGTCAAAGACCAATCACATACGGCAGCAAAAGTGTCTCAGGGTTCTCATGATCTAGGATCCTTCCTGTGTTCAAGGTCAGTTCCAGCAGCAAAGTATGCAAGCTGAATTGCAAATGACTGAGTGCAGTGCTGGGTACAGATGAGGCTACACTAGCAGACTGAGCATATGAGGTCTGAAAGCTGTTGAGTGGGAGATAAGTTGCAGCAGACTGGCTGCAGTACTTAGTGCAAGTGAAGTTCCAAAAAGGTTGGATATGAAGGCTATGCAACAGAGCTCATGCAACCGAGGGTGCAGTAGAGGCTGCAGCAAAGGGCTACAGCAGAGCCCTGCAATAGAGACTGAGCAGCAGAGGCGTCCAGCAGACCTGATGTATGAGTCTGTGTGCAGTATAAGTTGTGCTGAATGGAAAGCAACAAGGAAGGGGTCAAAACGAGAAGCTGAGGCAAAGGTGATGTGCATTGGATCAGAAAAGGAATAGAGGACAGAGTTGTCACTATCAGATAGTACAGTCACGGGTTCTGGTTCTCTGAGCCTATAAAAGGGGACTCACAGCGCAGAGAACAAGAGTGACGAGTTTGAAAAAAACTTGAACATCATTTCAAAGCTTTCAAACGAAGAAAAAGCCTTGGAGACTCGATGTACGTGAGCTGAATTGAAGATTCATGATTGGTGAAGAAGGTTCACTAGTCTGCAAGTGAAGAACAGCAGCTACAGTAGAGCACTACAAGATCTAGGTTCTTCATCCTTTAAGAAGTAGGATCTTGTTGTAAAGGGATTATCTTATAAGCTAGAAAGAAGAACTAGTGAACCTCCTCTTGGCTTGACTACACTAAAGGGATTATCTTATAAGCTTCTGTTACTTGTTGGTAACAGATGTCTGAACCAGTATAAAAATCCTACGTCATTTATTTTTCCGCACTAATCTTCACTATTAGAACTGTTAGCAAAGAACTTAAAAGTCTAAAGAGATAAACTTTTTAAGTTTAAGTCTCAACTGTAGAACTTTCGTAAGCTGCAGCAAACTCAAATGGTGCAGACTAGCCCAAAGCTCTACTGCACCACCTGAAAATTTTTAAGATAACCTATTCACCCCCCCCCCCCCTCCCTCCGCTCTAGGTTATTTCTGGGACTTTCAAGCTCTTTCT
>JAOVYX010021625.1:0-15554 GCA_035668315.1 Drosera spatulata
CCACGATGACTAATGATGGAATCAATTTCGTCAATAAAGATGGTCGAAGGTGCATGATGCCTTGCAAGCTCAAACAACACTCTCACAAGCTTTTCTGAGTCACCTGAAAGTCATCCAAAATTGACAGGAAATGCATACTTAACAGTCGGAATATCAGTTCTATTCTTACTAAAAAAAAAAAAATTAAGATGCATATAAGAGAATGTCACTCAAATCATCAACAAAGCATATAATCCTAAGAACATGGCATAGCGGGTCGGCCTCCTGTCTTAGCGAAAAAATTCCCTAAAGTCCTTAAAATATCACTAATATTTTTACTACCATGTTTTGCAGTTAAAAGTTGATTTGTCAGGCAACTTCAGAATCAACATCTTTTGAATTAACAGTTTTTACTGGGAGTCTTGGGAATGAAGCATTGCAATTCGTTTACAGCACTACTTTCTTTTGAAACACCAAGGGTTATGATATGCTAAACAAGACCACTTCACAAACTAGAAAGCTAACCTCAAACAGAGATTAGTACAGCCGTTAACCGTATGAGTGTGTAAGAGCCCAAGAAATTGGAAACCGAAAACTGAATCCAACAATCCTGAAAATGAATTTATGACAGCCTCACACGTACCTTTCCTGTCCCAGGAGGACCAAAGAGAAGTATGCCTTTCCATGGTGACAGCAAACCGGTGAAGTACCTTGAAATATGGCAGAAACATGGAAAATGGACACATCAAGCATAAAAAATTTGGACAACAAAAAGCATCATATTATCATAGAAACAAGAGCCAGTCACTGATACAGCGTCCTGGTATAGATATAGAAAAATGACTAACGAGAACGAGCAGCCATCGGCATCTATCCTAAAAGTTACTACCTCCGTCTCATAATTCTTACAACACATACGTATTTTGTAATATTCTATACGCATGAATACAAGTCTCTTTTTAATATCAAATCACGTCTGATCCTCCTGCAACATGTATTAGGTTGAAGTACGTAACTTACATAATCATTGATGTTTCACGATAAATTTTAAAAAAATTACATTTGATCATTGTTACAAGCGTATCAAACTTTACATCGACACATGTGCCCAGTCAATCTATTGCACTAAATGTGGGACGGAGGGAGTAAAACATTTCATGATGTTTGTGACAATCATCTTTGCTAATTGTGTTGGCAGTGTCATTTGCCAACATCAACTTCAATATCCTTTCAATTCATAACATCCGAACAAACGTTTCATGAAACAATTACATAACTTCATGCAAATGGTGTAGAGCGTAGAATGTCTTAGAAAACATGATTATTTACCATTACAATTGCATGAAGAGAAGACAGAAGAATTTTATATGGCCACGCATCCAGAAAGTCATTACAGTAGAGGAGAAAGAAAATGATGCTCAGGAAGAGAAAGTAAAGGCTGAAGTCCAGCATCGTATGGAGCAACCAACTACAAAGCAATGACCACTCTATGAACGAGCAGTTACAATGAGTCTTAACACATTTCAGAAACAAAAGCAAACCGACTTACTTTGGGTATTTTATAGGCATAACAACTGCTTCTTTAAGCAGGCGTTTGGCAGTTTCAAGACCCTTGATGCTTTCCCACTTTACATCAGGATTGCCACGAATAATATCCGTGTTCAAACAACGGTGTGTAAGGGATTCATTATGTATCTAAACCGAAGTAAATTCCTGCAGCCCTACATTCCCTTTTTAGAACAATATATAAATCTTGCAGTACAACCTTAAAAAGTCAGTTCCGCTGAGAATGGCAATTACCTACACAGGTTCTCTGCCAAATTACGTGTTTCTGTATCTTCAAATGGAGGAAGCAAGGGTTTATGCCTGAAAATTTTGAAAAATACAAACCAAAAATGTCAATACTTTAAATCCGAATGCACATCCAGTTGCAGCCCATGAAAATGAATGCATGTGAAGATCAATTTAGTCTTCTCCATATCCCTAGACAAGCTCATGCAACTTGATTGAGAAGAACAAAAAAGATTCCCCTAAATAAGACAATGATTGGAACTTACTCCTAATAAGGCAGACAAAGATTTCCCAAATTAACCTCCTTTGAACTTTGAATTAGACTTAAAGCGCCAGAAAATTCGAATAATACATAATTTCATACAACAGGTATTGAGGAGCATCGCCTGAAACGTCAATGTCAAACAGATCAAGTAAAGAATCAAAAACCGGGAAAGTGCCTCCGTATGAGAGAAGTCTGACAGGTGGATGTGTTTCTTAAGTAGGTTCTAAGAAGTTCTTCTGTCATGTGTATACAAGGTGAAATTTGGCTAATGTATCATTACCCATGAAATTTGGCTAATGTAATGTAACAACTCAATATATGTAACCTTGTATTTCACTTTATAAACACTACAAACGAAATGAGAAACAAAAATCATAGATAGGATATCAAACAACTTACGGCTTATCTACGGGTTGGTTTTGCAATCCTCCTTTAGAATTCGTAGCATTGCTCGCCTATAGGGATAGCCAGTAGATCAAACGTCACATATTAATATCAGAGTCAACCCCACATCTATCAGTTTGTAAGAAAGAAAGAGATCATTACTTGATTCTGAAACTGCTCGTAGATAGCCAGCTCAGGTTTCCTGGCTTGCCCACTTCCATTGGAAGCACCATTATTAACAGCAGTTCCATCGCTTTCAACTGCATCCGGTTGTTTGGTAGGCTCCTTCTTCCTTCCAAACTTTTCATCATAAAACAACTTAAACTCCTAGTCAGGCAAACAGCCTTTTATAAATTCTAGAACAGTTTGAAACAGAAATTACACTAGAAATTTACAAACTATATACTATACATCGGTTAACACTAGCTAAACTTCCAACAAAAGGACCAAAAGAAAAGACAACCATCAAACAACAAACTACTATCTGCTACAAGTCAAATGTCAAAGAAGAAACTGCACTGGTAATCCTAATCACAGGATTAATACCTCACCTTTGGATATAATGCAGACCTAACTATTATCGAAGAGAGAACTAATTATGCATCTATCAATTTATGACGTAAAACATAATGTCCTTTGATGTAAGACTAACTATAATCAGTTTAGGCTCTACAATGCAATTATCCTCCATATATGCGTTGAAAAATGGGATAGCTTTGCACTGCAAGAAACACATAGTTGCATGCTGCAAAAGCATCATGTCCATTGATTTCCTTTATATCATTTACGAAAAGATCAAAAGACTACGTGTATTTGCAATAGGCAATAGTTGTTTCTCGCAGCACAAACACTTCCCTGTCAATGCAATGATAGATAAACATGGACAACATTCATTGTTGATCATGACATGTGTTACATATCATGCTAAAGATCAGGCATATTGAGCTTTGAACCAATTTTTTGTTAGAACTACTTATCAACATCAAATACGAAAGAGATTATTGATTTTCATATGATCTAGTTTAATTCAAATGAACTGATCTCACATTAGCTTTCGTGCAACGATCTGACGGTATTGATTCACCTTTGATCTAGTTTAATTCCCAACTAAGACTAAACCACATCAAAGTCCAATTCATTATATGATACAAATGATCAGTCTCATATCAACTTGCACACAAGTGACACAGCGATTCAACCGCGTTGATTCAACTATCGTCTAATTCAAATCTCAACTCGCAGACCAAACCGCCTCCCAATCTAACAAAATTCCCTTCCATCATTTCTCGATCAAAATAATGATTCAACTGTATCATTTTATATAACCTAGCATGCAACAACTCAACTTATTTTAATTCAACTGATATAGATTAAACTTCCGTCGATTCATCTTCTATCAACTGACCATCTAGTTCAAATCCCAGTTCAGAATAAATCACCATAACATCCAATCCACTATCCCATACAAACGCACAACAAACCCATCTGGTATCATCTTGCAAGCACCGATTCAACCGCATCGAATCAACTATAACCAAATTAAGTCACAGCTCATTGACCAAACCGCCTCCAAATCCAACCAAATTGTTTTCCATTTCTTCTCAATCAAAACATTAATTCGACTGTATCCATTTCACATGACGTTGCATGCAACAACTTAACTGTACCAATTCAACTTCAGTCTATTCAACTTCATCTAATCAACTTCATCTACTCAACTTCGATCATTTCAACTCAACTTCGATCAATTCAACTTCATCTACTAAACTACAGTCGATTCAACTTCATCTACTCAACTGCAGTCGATTCAACTTCACCGATTCAACTTCTTCTACTCAACTTCGATCGAATCAACCTCAGTCAACTCAACATCATCAATTCAACTTCGATCGGTTTGAATCATCGATTCGACTGATCTAGTCGAATCTCAACTCGATCACACATCAAACAAAAATCAAACACAAGCACGAGTTCCCAAGCATCAAAAATCGAAAGTGAAAAGTTACCTGGAAAGTCCAGCGAGTTTGAGCAGGCTCCTCAGACATTTTCGCGGAGAGGAGAAGAGAGAGATCGATATGTGGAGGAGATCCTTCAAGTCTCTTCTTCGATCTCTCTCTCTCTCCTCTCCCTCACACACACTGTTTCGCTGTTTAACTGTTTTTGTTTTGTTTGTGACTTGTGAGTGTGTCTATAATCCGCTATCTTTTTACAGTTCTATCTTAGCTGTCGTTATGTGATTTTTTTTTTATTTTTTTTTTTTGCCCCTTTTTGGTGAAAAGTGTTCAGCGATTCGTTTTGATTCGGTTGTTGAGACCTGAGAGGGAAGTAGGAGTAGCAGAGGGTTGAATTTGAGTGGTGACGCATGCTAAAATTACTGATGGAACGGGCTGAACTTGTCTCAAGCAATCGAGAGAATCATCATGGTATTTTCTCTTTAAAAAAGGGGGAAAAAAACCCTTATGCAGCATTGTCTCGCAAATCTAAATGAAGATTAAAGTTTCATATAATGTATTTTCAAAAAGTTTTGATATAATGAATGTCAATCTCAAAGATTATTTTTCACAAAAGAAAGACGGATAGTTATATCACAACATAATGAGTCGTATAAAAAAAATGATTGCTTTGTTTTTTTTTTTTTTTGGTTGGATATAACATATGTCATCTTTGTTACTGGTACACTCAAACTACCACTTTCCTTGTTTGTCTTTTACTATGCTATCCCATTCCTATGAATTGCACAGTAGTATTGGCTATTTGGTTTTACTTGAATGAATCGAGAAAGTTGGAGCATCTTTTGAAAATGATCGGGAATGATCATTTAACTATGGCTAGAATGAAGATTATGGTGATCCCATCTTGGAAGCAGATGATTACTCTGTCACGGTTGATATAAACTATTCACTCACTTAATACAAAATTAAGTACTGTACTAACCATTCATTGAGATAATCCTCAGCACAGCCTGTGTAATGCTTGTTATGATGCCTATTGCTGGGAATTTATTTTACTGGTACAAGGGAGTATCTTTCCCCATGGAGTCAAATGTAGTACGAGGACTTTGTCTTCTATTCTTCTTATTCATCTGGGCCAAGGGCCCAACTGGCTGAGCCAGAAAAACAACTAATCTCATTTGGGCCTGAAGCCATCTCCTGGCCCAGGACAAGATAGCGGCCATGCAACACAAACGATAAATTGTTGGCCTATCATTGATTTGGCCCAAGCCCAACAGCCAAGCACCAAATATTTTTTGAAAGGCTATAATCGTTGAGGCCCAAGAAAGATGTGCTATACAGATCAAATTTAGACATGTTCTGTTATATTCCAGCATTAGTCAAATAGTCACTTAAATAAGTGGCGCTATCCTTGTACTCGACCCGATCCCGACCAATGATCAATGTGCGATACTCTTAATCAACCACGTGTTCTCGAAAATAATTTGATCTCGGGAAACATCACTATTGCAGGCAAAGTCATATGTAAACAATCCACGATCAGACTTTTGATATCACAAGTATACATGTCACAACTTTGGACAAAAAATATAATGACATGTTGAAAAGCAATGGTGTCTTCTTTTTATTAGGTCTTCACCAATAAATTCAGCAAAAGTAAACCTTTATTCTTTATTCATCGTAAAGACAATTGCTACCATCCTTCTCCGACTAAAGGAAAAAACAAAAAGTTTTGAAAATAGAACCGATCAGCAGGAGCAATCCAAAGGTCAATGTCTACATGTATAACTCAAAAAAAAGATCAAGGTCAACCAAGCAACATGTACTGTTCACACATAATATTTTGGTCGGAGAACATCACGATACTATAGATTATGATGGATATTGGATGACATGGTATGAAAAGACTTTGTGATCCTAGCTAAGCATTTAAGAACCAATTGTTGTTCATTACTTTAATTCTTGTTACAAAATGATTGGACAATACTGTAAAGATGATTTCGTTATGAAAATCCACATAGGCATAGGAAACGATGTGAATATTCAGAGTGTTCTTTCTCAAATCAGTTACGACAAACTTATGTCTGATATATATATTATAGAATGAAAATTGAAGATTTGAAGCTACGTTGAACAACGATTTGGAGCCATCAGCTGTCGACGACGTTCCTTCAAATTGCTAGAAGGGAACTTAGTCCAGAAATTCAGAAAGTGTTGCACTTATACGTACATCATGAATCACTTTTTTCTGTAGACAATTGTCTTAGATTCTTCGTGGCTTTTTTTCTTTGTTATTTAGATACCAACCAAAGTGCCTCACAATTTTCCACCACGTAAAGTAAAGACCGAATCCCATCACAAATAAAAAAAAAAAAAAAAGATCACTTAATTAACAAACAAAGAAAAGAAAATAGTGGTACAAGACTCAAAGTGCCCAAACCTAACCCTTAACATTTTCTATCGAAGGCAAGTTGAGTCAATTACTTCATGCAACCTAGCTGACAATCAAAACCCACAATGATATGACTTATGAGTACAATAATTACATTTTCCTAAAGCACAGGAAGATACCAAAATATATTAAAAAAAAAAGGAGCCCCTTTTGACCTACAAATTTGAGAATCTTGGTGAACGAGTGTTAGCTTTGATCAATGCTCTCTTCATATTTTTTTCTTCGTGTCTTTGCGTTTGCTTGCACTTAATGTCTCTCACGCTTGAACATGCCAAGCCTGTTTTCACCCAACTTTGACTTGTAAGCTGCCTTTTTGTATTCCCACCATGTGAACTCCTCATACAAACTTTCTTCACCTTCCTCCATTAGGGATGCCAATGGTGCTATCTTTTCGCTCGGCGGCGGACCCCCGAAGTATATCATCGAGATCCTCGACTTCGATCCTTCGGCTAGAACCCTGTGTTTCACGCTCTTAAATAGCCCATTAGTCATCACCTGCATACACACGTGCACGGAAAGGAAACACGGGTTATGTCGCGTTATCACATAATGTATATATGCGGACAGCGGTCTAGATTAGAGTTTTAATTCGCATTGCAGTATAGAAAACAAAAGTATACACCAAACATACGGGAGCCTAAAAGGCAACCAATTATATGTGCCATGCCTAACTTGGACATTCAAGGTAAAGAGACTTCAACCAATCACTTTGACAATTGAGGCTATTTTCGATGATGCCTTTTCACCAATGATATGCGTAACTCCATCTGAACCCCACCCGGCGACACGCTAATGCTCTAAATAACCATCCATTTGTACGATTCTCAACACGTAAAACACCAACATAACGCATTTACGGTGTCGATCACGCAGATCTAATTAATAAGAAATTAGATTAGACTAGTAATATTGTCTTGCTTTACACTGGACAATGGCCAAATAAGAATAATGTCACAAAGATTTCTAGATGGATGTGACGACTGCATTATTGGGTACTCTATTCTTGGTGAATGCAATCTATGATGGTATCATAGAGCACTCATCATATGCATCAAGGGCCGCCAACATTCCTTCCTTATTATAGGCAAAAGGTTAATGTCAACTTGATGATATAGTGAGTGTGAGGAACAAATATCTTATCCCCAAATGCCTTTTGCTCCCAATAAAAATTCAATCAAAGTCCAATCATAAACTTTTTAAATCGCTCCAAGGCCCAGGCATTCTCCTTCTTGCTAGTTGAAAAGAAAGGCCAGCTAGCTAGATACCAATGCCCACCATTGTCAATCACAAGCGCACTAACCCATTGTCGGAGAATAGACTCGAAGCAATTCCACCATTTAAATAACAGAAAATTCGATTAACTTAGATAAGATTTTTGATTCGATTAAAACAAAAAACAAAAACAAAAAAAACAGCCGAATCAATACAATAAGAATCAACTGGTCAAGTGACATGCTTCTACTCATTTTTTCGACAACACCATCTCCAGTTATTTTGTCGATAGGATGTTTAACGACGGAATTCATCCGCGGTAATATGTTATCATCTATAAACAAAGAACTTATTTGCAATGCCAAATATGCAAATAAACAATCATTTGCAGAAAAACAGCTACGGCCCTCTGTTTTCAGTTTAAGTGCCATAAAATTCACTTAGCAAAGAGATTCTTTCCCCATTTGGCAAAGTCTTATCAACTTGTTAGAAGAGATGATAATTAAGAAATTTAGAAAGGGAAGGGAGGCTTATGCATGCAAATATAAGATGTAGACAGCTATGACAATTACATGAAGCTAATTATACTTAATTGTAACATTCATTAGATTATTTCGAGGATGAAGTCATCTCCAGAGGATTCATTTGGTTTATTAAATCAGGATCAAACTTCAAATGAAATACTTGTAGAAAAGCTTTCCTCAACAGGCCAATATACTAATCTGTTTGTTAGACATGTTGAAGAAAAATTTGTTACGAAATCCTTTTCATGACGTAAGTACCTGAGTGGTGATGGGTGTAATTGGCATTGAATCTAGGTATACTCCCCCGCATCTTAGTATACTCATGTTAGCATGACATGAAACCATGACACCCTAGTCACATTTCTTATGAAAATAGTGGTTACCTTTGTTGCGAGATCCTTTTATGGCCATTTGTGGCACCATGGAGACTATGGATACACGTAGCCATGTTCCAAAAGTGGAGCACATAGATACTGTACTCTTTGTTGGCACTACAAGGTAAGAGTATCTTCTATGGGACAGCATTATGTTCAACAGTTTAAAGTACACAAATGAGTTATGAACTACAGCTGAAACTAATAAACGCTATATCATTCCCCGTCCCGTCAAATCGTATTCTTTCCCAAAGCTCACACTATTCCATATGCATCGGTTAAGTTATCCTTTGTTAAGTTACATTACGTATATATATTTGATTTTTAAGACAACTTATGAGACGATTATTTTATCACAAAAAGACTATGTAAGTGCAATAGTTTTGACAGTATAAAAGCTTGCGTTCATAATAACAACTCCCTACTTATATTAGGATTTATGCAGAAGTTCTCCTAAGCGAAATTGTTTTCTATTCCAGGACACCAAAATATGCTCCAAGTCTATCTCGACAAATGCGATAGTAAAATGAACAAGTGAATAGTAATCGAAGTGAAGAAGTGTAAATATACACCTGTAAGGAGTCACCGACAATGACGAAGAAGGAATGTGAATCAGGAGGAACAGAGACCCAATTCCCATCAGATTTCAGGATCTGAAGCCCTTCGGTATTGTTTGATCGAAGGATGGAGATGATCTGAGGATCTGTGTGCTCTCCGAAACCTATCACCTTTGCACCGAGCAAGCGGCTCAGCTGCATTTCCTCTGTTTCAGGGCAGGGCGGATAGTGGTTCAACCTAAAGCACGAATCGCTTTGCTCGTCTTTCAGCATCCTGCTGAACGCGTCTTTTCTCCCCACCTTCAACCCTTCCGCCAGCATTTCGAGCACCCTGCACGCCATTGCCTTGACCGCCTCTATGTAACTCGTCGTCGCCACCCTGCACATCATAACATAAAACATTAGAACATAACGTAAAAATGGCATACTTTTCTTACTCGTTCTTGTTCACTAACTTTTCTAACTATGAATCTCATGATTCTACATCAAATTATTACAAACTTAACGATATGATTCAACTAATCACCTTTGGTCACAGTCAAAGTGAAAAACATGTGGCGGCGATATGAAACCGTACAGAACCGAGCAAACATCAAAAAAATCTCAATCACATATCCGGGACCGAGGATATGATAATTGAATGAGCTCATAATAAACCTATCAATCGAGCAAAACGAACGAACTAGATTCCTCTACACGACCGCGAAGTCATAGTCGGATAATAACATGGCAATAACTTGGTCAACAATCTTTGTACAAAAAGCAACAGTGACATTTCCAGCAATATATACTACTCCTACAAGGAATAACAGAAACGCAATCCTATATGTTTTCTCTCGAATCTTGATCATTAAATAGGTGTAATTGGATTGAGATGGTTTCTTGTTCCAGTTGAAAACTTTGTGTCATTGATTTAAAAGCATATAACAAAATTTGGGACAAGTAATGTAGTAATGGCATAATATAGTCATGTAGGCTGATATCATGTCTCCTTATCAGATGAGAGCAACTTGAACGTGAATTTATTAATTTCCTTTATGTCTCTGACATCAGGGTACTTCTGAAATTGTAGTCCAGGAAAAGAAGATATCGATGGACCAAATGTACATAAAAACTCTTAACTCCAATCAATCCGTTCTGTGTCCGGGTACGTGACACGAGTGCATCTATTTGCAATCTCTGACGAACTTATGACAAACATGTCAAACCATCCTATTGAATTTAAACTCCATGGTATTATCCTGGAGTTAGAGTTCTGTTTTATGTTATATGTTTTATGGGACGTAGTGAATAATGAGACATTAGAGCATCACCTGAAGCGTTCAGGATCATCAGGAAAAACAGCATTGGAGATCCTGGACACATACTCCCTCGACGCCGACAGCAACAAATACTCGACCCAACCGACATCCCCGTTGGGTCCGATCCTCTTATTCCCATACCCGAACGGACTCGCGAGACTCGCCTGACTCGCCTTCTCCTTCTCCGAATCCCTCAGCCCGAAGAACCCCGCCGCCTCGTCCTCCAAGTCCTGGACAATACCCGTTCCCACGCCGTGGTTCACCACCTTGAAGAACCCGAACTCCCTGCAGGCCTCGACGGCGAGTGATATCGCCTCGTCGGGCCTGCTGAGGTCTATTACAGGGATACTGGTGTCATGATTGGGGTGAATATTGTTTGTGAGGGGTTTTGTGAGGGAGAATTGGTGTGTGGATGGGTGTGCTTGAACTACCATTGTTGTTGAAAATTACTTGATGTGAGTTCTTGAAATTGAAAGGGTGATGATGATGAGGGAAATGAGAGGTGGGTGATGGGCACATTATATAGAGAGAAGGAGAAGAGTGCGGGCATTTATAGGAGGAGAGGAGGAGAGGGGAGGAGGACACCTGGCAATGGGATGGGTGCTTGCTGGGTAATTGCTGCTTGTGAGGTTGAAAGGGAAGAGGATGCAGAGGAGGAGGGATGGGATGACACTGGAACCGCAGGCGTAAGGATTTTTGTCTAAATAATACTCCCTCCGCCTCACAGACAATTCCAATCGGATACATGTATTGTTGTAAATTTTGATACGAGTTGACGTGGATTTTGATATATATATAATGATAATTAAATATATTTTTTTATAAATTTATTATGAAATATCAAAGTTATATATTTTAAATTAATATATTTTACGGGACGATCAAACGTGATTTGATATAAAAATAAAATTTATATTCATGCATATAAAATAATACAAAATACGTATATGTTGTTATCATTATGACACAGAGGGAGCATCATTTCATACATGAATAACGTGAACTTACCGCATATATTAATGATAATTTATGCTATATGACTTAATTTTTAATTATTTCGTTGATTGGTTCAATGGTAAGTTATTTCTTTCTTAACCGTGAGGTTTGGATCGACATAAGAGTGAATCATGAAATAATCTATTAAATAAAAATAAGGATAAGATCTGCATATATCATCCTATCTTACAAGGGTCTTTTCCCCATATCCTTAACTTGACAGGATTATAAAGATACGTTTTTTTTTTGTCTTAATTTTGAGTTTACTCATTTTCTATCAAAATATGTGGAAAAAAAATTATTTAAACCAAGACTAAGAAAGTACTCCCTTGGTCCCACAAATATAGAAAAAGTGATAATGAAATAAATTAATGTGATATAAAATAAAAAATAGTGATGTTTTGATATTTTTATAGGAATTTTTTTTTAAATAAGAAATGTTGTAATCTTCATAAAACATAAAAAAATACTACTATACAATTTATGTGTAGTTGAAAAAGATAACTATTCCCTCGGTTTCATTAAAGTCACGATGTTTCAATGTTTCAAGATAAGAATCTATTCGAGTCAAGGAAGGTTGAAGAATAATTTGTATGAGAGAATCTAATCAAATCTATGTTGAACTACATGAAAATAAAAGAAAAAGAAATTTACAAGAGATATTGTTTCAAAAAATTTATTCTATAAGATATTATATAAGAATTTAAATTTATATAAGATATTGTCAAAAACTATCAATAATACGTCTATTATGCAAATTAATACGCCTAATTATACATACTAATGTTGGAACTATTAGTACGTTCATTGAAATCTAATCAAAATGATTAATACACTTGTCAGAAACCGACGCAAGAGATTCGACCAAAATTGACGTCTTCAATGGAGAGAAGAGAGGATTTGGGGGAAATGGTACAAAGGATGCAAGAGATGTGAGACAAGAGTGATGATTCAATTTGGATGGTATTTTTTGAGAACTAAAATTATGATATTTTTTATAAATAAATTTTTATAATAATATCATATGAGAATTGTCTCAGAAAAATCACATATTGTTATTTCAGTTCTCAGGGTAAGTATATCACTCTCTTAATCATACTCAAACTAGTCATAGGTTTTGTTTGATATCAACTTTCTGTTTTTCAAAATGACAAATTAATAATAGAAAATTAAAATCCTAAAAAAGTTTTTTTATTGATTCTTAATTTTTTGGATAAAATATTTAAAAACCTTTTTTTTTCATCACTCTATTTTATTGATGTTCATTTTTGTGAGGTGAGATCCTCAAATGTCAAACCTTGATCTCATTATTAAAAAAAAAAATTATTTATAATTGAGTCAACTCTATTTGTCGATTATGTTATTGGTTGTGCATTCTAATATCTTAACAGTTATACGTAACCGCCCTTTACTTGTTCACATTTGGCACTTCATTATCAACAGGGATATTACCGATGAAGGATGGTCTTTTTTAGACTCGTTTGAAATTTATCTCACTTGAACAGTACAGGCGTTACAAAGAGTCAATTAAGGAAGAAGATTTCGAAACATTATACTCCCTTTGTTTCATAATAATTACCTCATATATATATATTTTGTATTATTCTATACATATGAATATAAATCTTATTTTCATATCAAATCATGTATGATCATCCCACAATATATATTAAATTAAAATACGTAACGTACACTATCATTAATGTTTCACGATAAATTTACAAATATAAACATTTGATCGTCATTACACACGTATTAGATTTTACATCGATATTTATATTGGATCAAAATATTACGATCATTTTGGACTGAAATGGATATACGTAGGAATAGTAATGGTCGGGATACTTATACTAGTATTACTACAAATTCGTGGTGGTGGGGTGGCTCGGGTGAGTTTGGTTACCTCACTGGTTGCGTCATGTACCGCTCCCATTTTTGGTCCTGTAAACTTGTGAAGTCCACGTGAGTTTTGTGTGAATATATAAGGCTGCCTGCCATTATAGATACTTCTGCGTCCCTTTGACCATAGAATTTGGAACGACAGTTTAATTTTGGTTCATGAACTGCGCTGTTTTTTTAACAATACGACTCATACGATACAGTTCTGTTCTATGTATGTGGTTTAAACCCTCACCCGAAATCCTATACCATAAATGTTGTAAAAAGAAAGGTAACCAAGATCTTATATATGGTTATTGTGAACTTTCTCTGTATATTCCACATGAATTTATGTTTGCATTTGGCTAGAAAAGCACAATGATGGGAAATTATTAATACACCCCGAGGATATACATCCCTTCATAATTGTGATGTTTTGATTGGTGGGATTAATTCTTCATTGATCTATTGTAAGTTATTACCAAATAAATTCTACGCAAGTGGTTATAAATGACGAAAAAACAATTTGTGAGTTTAATGTAAGATGATCCATTTCATTGATATTACGTTTTGAAGGATTTGTGATTAATCATAAATAAACTTATTTATATACAGATTTTTGGATTTGAAAATCAAGAAATCAAAAACACATTTTCGTATTAATTGAAGATGATTGATTTTCAAAATCAATAATCTAACCACAAATAAATTTATTTATTTATGGTGGTTAGTCACGGATCCACTTTTCCCTTCCAATAACCCCATTCTCGTTTCCATGAAATGATCAAAACCTTGGCAAAATCACGATGTAAATGACAAATTCCACCAACGTACTATTCATAATCGTGACAACGTTATACCAAATAATCCCTGAAGGAACCGTGCCGTACCGATACGAATTATCGATCGATCGGTGACTACCAACAGGTGAACCAAATCGGTGACAGCTCTAGAATTAATTCAGAGCGTCACATCGAACGCTATCTGTGAGTGAGAGAGAAGGGGCGATGAAACGCACGGGGCATGACGGTGAAGTCCATGAGAATAGAAGCATATCAGCCCATCGACTGATGCGTAGCCGCGGCGAGCCACGTGGTAGTGGGCTTGGGCCACCTCCTTGCTTTGGGCCGCGTGTCCATGTAGCAGAACCAGTTGTAACATTAAGTTAGATTCAAGTCTCTTCTGGTCCTGCAACACTTCAACAGAGTTCAGAAGTTCAGAGTTGATATTGTAGGCTTGTTTTTCATGTGGAAGAAGATGAGTTCCGTGTTGACTTCCATGATTATTAATCAAACGAAATTTTCTAGATACCCACGGTTTTCTTTCCATGAGCATCTGGAGTATAACCGTCGGACCTTTCTATCTTCGTTTCACTTGTCCATGAAAATAGACTACTATGCCCACAACTTAGAAAAGGAAACAAATTATTCTTCCATTCTAAGAAGAATATACAATAATTTATCATCAAATAACTATAAATCTTCTCAAATCAAAGTTCTTCATTGAACTTTCCGATCTTTCATCTCTCCCTGTCAATATCACTATCCATCATTGTTGCCTATCTTCATCGAGCAAATAGCGCACTTTATGTAATACAGTACGCTCTATGTGCACAATACATAGTGCCCTTAATCTCATCACGGTCATCATCCGTATAGTCTCACCGCCACTCCACCAAAGTTATTGTTTGTGAGATTAGAACGTATCGAGGATCACATAAGCGTACTATCTTCGTTGTTTCATTTATCGACAAAAAAATCACGTCATATTTATGATTATGGAGATGCACAGTTACAAACACTGCCTTCGTTGAACCAACCTGGGTTGGTCTAGTGGTGTTCGACTCAACCTTCTTCTTGAAGGTCTTGGGTTCGAATCCCACTAGC
>JAOVYX010021626.1:0-44519 GCA_035668315.1 Drosera spatulata
CTGGGGTGCGGGGAACGGCTGGCAACGGGCTCACCGGGAGCGGGGCGTGGCCTGGTAGCGAACAGCGGGGCGGGGCGGAGGCGGCGGCAGGAGCGATGACGGGCGACAACGACGACGGGCGGCAACGGCGGCGTGAAGGAAAGGAAGGAAGGAGGAAATGAAGGAATGTGACGGCGAATGATGATATATATATACAATTTAGTGACGGATTCCGTCGCTAATATGTATGCAAACCTAATTAGCGACGGATTCCATCGCTAATATATATACAAACCTAATTACCGACGGATTCCGTCGGTAAATGACATTAGTTTTTGCCTTAACAAATTTTTGCATCAATTTTGCATTTATACTAGCGACGGGTCCGTCGCTATTTTTCTCCAATCAAAACATATTAGCGACGGAATCCGTCGCTAATATGAACGTTTTTAAATTTTTCTCATATCCTTTTTATGTTTTTTTACATCGTTTACTTCTTTTTCATGATTACTTTCAATTTAATTTCATAAGAACATCATTTATAATACGTGATACATTTAACACTAATATCATGTACAACATCTTACATGTTTCAAGTTTTATTACATATATAACATCTTATATCATGTGCAACATATATATTATTACGAGTTTTTAACAATATGTAGTTTTTTCATTAAAATTTTAATACTATGAAAAGATGTTTGGGATGAGATAAAGAGCATGTGGCTATAGTTGGAGTTGAAAAGATGTTTGCATATTTTAATCTGAAAATGAATTTTTATTTTAAAGATTTTTTTTATATTCAATATTGATCTTATTTTATACATTTTAATTAATAGAATTCAAATATATATTTATTATTTATATTTGATTTAATATTAAAAGTTATTCTTGATTTTAATTTGGATAAGAACATATGTGTTAAGGGCATTTTGGAAAAGAAAAAGGTGGGGCCGGGGGGTGTACTAGGGCGCATAGCAATTTTCATATGTGAGTGGGTAGAAAGAGAAAAAATAATGATAGGATGATATAAAATAGGGATAATATTAACATTTTAACACCAAAATCTTGTTAAATTGAAAAACGTCGTAATTGATTTGGAATATCCATTTTTAGTAATGTGTTGCAATTCATTTGAGACAAAGAGAATAGTGATATGATAGATTAAGGAACATGAGAATGTCACTTAGGTTGTTTCACGATTTTACTCGTGTTGGGATTTGTGTATCAATAGGTGAAAAAATGACATTGTCATTTTCATTGATATATTTGACACAACATTTAACAAAACGCTAAATTTATCATGATATAACTTGTCCATTGGAGTTATAATATTTTGAAGACATAGTAATAGCTCATATATCTGTTGGATTGAACTCGCTAAAAAATCTCATTATACTTCATTTCAAGAGCATTCGTAGTAGGTTTCCTATATGATTTCCTATCCTTATATATAGAAAATTTATCAAAAAATTGGTCATGTAACAGATTTTTTATCCCTATCTCTATTTCTATATGATTCTCTATATCTTATATTTTTTTCTATATTTGAGAAATCAAAATTTCATTTTCTATATAATATGTATCATTAAAATAATACAAAATTAGTGCTTTTGTTAGAAAAAAGTACAAATATTTAAAAAATTGAATTAAAATATAAAATAAAATAAAAAATATTTTTAAAAAAAATTATAAAACATTATTATATTCTATAATATTCTAAAAAGAATTAATAATATATAATATTTCAATATCTTATGTAAAATTAAAAATTTTAAAATATGCAAATGTATATAGGGAATCTGTATAGAAAATTTGATGCATGACTGAATAAAAAAATTAATAATAAAAAAATGACACTATAATGTAATATAATATGAATAAAAATAAAGATAGATAAATTGCTGCGAATGATTTAACGGCTCTACACCACCTGTGAAAAACCAGAGATCCACAAGAAGCAATCTTGGCCGTCGAAGCAGCGGACAGGTGTATTGTTCGAATATCATCGAAGGTGCATTGGTCCACAGCACACCAAAATATTCGCACCCATTGGTTTACCAATTACCATGGTACTTTACATCGGATCCTCTGTCCTGAGCATGGTTTTCTATTGTGCTGTTCACATTGGATTGTTTTTTTTCATTTAAAAAATCTAAAAATAATAATAATTGCAATTCTATTAAAAAAATCAATTCTATCAAAAATAAAACCTAAAAAAACTTAATAAAAATAATATTATAAAAATTATATCCATAAAAACCTAAATCAAAAAATAAAACAACCCTGAAATCATCAAATAAATCTGGACAGTTGGATTTTCAAAAATACCCATAAAAATCTAAATAAAAAAATAAAACAACCCTTAAATCATTAAATAAACGTGAACCGTTGGATCAAAAATTCAAAGGTCTAGGTCATCAATAGCAGTGGTGCTGTTGCTACACCAACGGCCGATGATCCCATTCCAGTTTACACACCGTATTAGTACTATGGTTTAGTTATTGTCAGAACCAGGCTGCTACTAACATCACTTTTGGTTGCTCGGATCTGGTTGAAACTAGCAAAAACACAAAGTGAAATTAATGAATCCTAGAATTTACCAAGAATTGGGGAAGACTAAAGCAGAAAAATCTGCGAAAAAGAAAGTGACTTTTAATGGAGATATTCCAAATCGGCGGTTAGAATTTTAGTTCGATGGGCGACACATGCTTCTATGGGAGTGATTTTCTCATTCATATGAGCATTATGTAACACGTTATAAAATGATGAGAGGAAAGTTTTGTTTACCGACAATTTTAGATGCTCAAGATTACCATATTTCGAGATTGAATATGACGATGATCATTGATAATTTTATTGATTCGAACGTTGAACCATCATCTTGATTCTTAAAACTCAATCTCAAAGATAAACCTTTCGATTTGAACCATTCGCTGCCCATTTTGCAATGCATCTTTTCACTTAGATCTATGGTTTTGCTGATTGATTCATATACTCGAAGATTTATACAATATGCATCCAGCCATCCAGGGAATAATAAGTATCGTGACGTGCATTCCAAAAATCATGTAACCTTCTTTCACAAAAAATAAATAAAAAATAAACAAATAAAAAATAAATCATGTAACCTAAGTGACACTAAAACCAGCTGAGGAGAAAAGCCTATTGCATAAAGGTACCATAGTTTAACACATTTCCAATCACCAACTTCCATGCAAATGAAAGAGCTCAAGTAAAACAAGGGACTCTCAACCAAAACCATCAAACTCTTCTCTTCTCCAACACCTGATCATCACACAACAAACTTCCTATAAATCAGAAGTTCCTTTCACCATTATGCATCCATAATCACCAGATATACACTCATCTCCATCTTTGTCACGAACTCGATCGAGATCTTGCGCTTTTGTTTCTTTGAAAATGGTGAATAAAACTCCTCTAGAGAAGTCCTGCAGCTTGGCTTCCCTTGATCAGAGACTGGCCCTCGCGAAACGTTGCTCTCATGGTATACATTGTTCGAAATTTGCACGACGATGCCCGCATTGTAGTACCTATATATTTTTAACGCATGATCACACATTAGATATATGATGTCTTAAACTCTTTTGATTTCTATGCAAGTGATCCTTTCGATTCATGCAGAGGGAGTTGTTGCTGGAGCTAAAGCTGCTGTTCTTGCCGGCATTGCGACTGCTATACCAACTGTAAGCCCACTAATTAATAATCATCGAAGTTCGATCGCCTCATTACAGGGATCGGCCTCATAAACACGGTCAATTTCAGTCCGGTAAGGCACGAATCAACAATATAAATATCCTTGTGATAAGTAATGAATTGCAGTTGGCAAGTGCAAGGATGCTACCTTGGGCAAGAGCAAATCTTAATCACACTGCTCAAGCACTTATAGTTTCCACAGGTGGGAGCTCATACTTATAACAGAACTGTACTAATTTTTTCGTCGGGTTTGTTTCGGCTAATTGGTTTGATGTATGCTAACTTGCAGCGGCTGGAGCTGCGTATTTCATAGTTGCTGACAAGACGGTCTTGGCCATGGCACGAAATAACTCCTTCAATCAAGGACGATCATATAACTTTAGGCCATGAAGTACTTTAGAAATGCTAACACGGATAATGTATCAGTATCTGGTTGAGTAATCTCCCATCAACTGTATGTATAATATGTGAATCAAGTCGGGCTTTCACTTTATGAAATGCCCGGTTCCTTATGTAATCGTAGTCCCGATGCTCTATATATGGTAATGAAGGAGATCACGCTTGAAGAACATATCACGTATAGCACTCTTTGTCGCATAGGAATCTCATTTAACATCCTAGGAGCATCACCCAAATATGGGAAATAAGAAGTGCAACATTAAGCTCGCAAATTTAATTAAATTCATTCATTCAAGCATCAGATAAAAGCAAGTTCAAATCCTGATAATTGTAACTGACACATTACTTTATATCGACTACGATCATTACGAATTAGCTCGTGATCGCGAGGATTCATTCGATAATAAGAATCCAACCAGAATACTGACGCGTGCATTGCACGGGATGAATAAAGATAATATAAACAAATAATATTAAACTTAATTATCTATATAGATTAATGTATATTGAATGTGATAGTTTTTTTTAGTTATTTTTGTTATACTAAAAAACGATTTCATATATAAAACTATTACAATTTCTTATAATTATTTCTTTGTGAAAAATTTTGTATATATAATTATTATATATATATATATATTAGATTAGATTTGATACATATTCATCTAACCTAACCCAACCAGTTAGACCTCATCAATCACAACAAAGAAGTGATAAGAACATCTTCAATGCATGTGCTAAATGCATTGTTATAGGTAAAATTTAACAACTTTCTTATTTTTTTCATTTCAATACATCCAAAATTACATGCTAAAGTATGACGTTGCTAAACCTAATGCTAAATATAGCAATGGATTTAGCACTTGTTATTTGTCTTCTACAACGCACCTATGACCGAAGAACAAAAGGGAAAGCAAAAGTGGTGGGGAAATGACACACCCTACCCTACCCATTTATATTTGTCTTTAGCTAAAAACATGAAGAAAACTTGACTAACGTTAAAATATAACAAAATACGGTTGAAAAAGGTTATTGAATTAGTACTCCCTTCATCTCAAAATGATCGCAATATTTTAACCTAATATGCATATTGATACAAAATTTGACACGCGTATAACAACAATCAAACGTACTATTTTGTAAATTTATCGTGAAACATATATGATTGTGTAAGTTACGTACTTCAACCTAATATATGTTACGAGACGATCAGACGTGATTTGATATGAAAACGAGAATTGTATTCATATATATAGAATAGTCCAAAATACGTATGTGTTGCAATTATTATGAAACGGAGGGAGTAACACTTGTATACTATTCGATGCTGTATTAAGGTTAACATTGCCATATATTCCCTCCGTCTCAATTTAAGTGCGTGTCGATGTAAAATTTGACACACGTACAATGACGATCAAAAGTAATTTTTATAAATTTATCGTGGAATATTAATGATTGTATAAGTTACGTATTATAACCTAATACATATTACAGAAATATCAGACGTGATTTGTTATGAAAATAAGATTGATATCTATACATATGTAATAATATAAAATGGGCCTTTCAAAAGCCCAAATACCAATCAGACTTTCCAAATCCACACGGTGGGCCTCAAACCAACCCAGCCCACTCGCCTCCCGTCTCGGCGGCTCCCATCGCGGCGGCGCCGGCGACGACGGCACACGGCGGCGAACAATGCGCAATGCCACCACCTCACTCCTGAGATCACTTGTACAGTTCAATTTTTACACATTCGAGTTCGATTGATCACTTTTACGTGATTCGTCGTGAAATTAGGGTTTCTCTGCTAATCGATGATGTCATGATGGAGATCGTTGTTCGATTCGCCGAGATCGCATGCTCGATCTCTGTTTACGACGACGATTTCATCCCTCGCTTTGTACTCTAGGTCGGTTTCGTTCTTCTCTCGAATGAGCTGGTATTATTATTATTTTTTTCTGTTGCAGTCCCGTTTGATCAATCTCGAAACGTTTTAGGTGATGCTTGGCATGGTCTTTAAAAATGGTGAAAATCAATATATTCTATCTGTTCCATAAATAAAATTTATAATTTTATATAAATAACTTATTCGTGTTTTTGGTTAGGTGAGAAAAATGAGAGAAAAAAGAATGAGAGAGGAGAAGTGTTAGTGAGTGAAATAATACGATATAAAATAAAATGTATGATTGTTTTGGTGTTTATGAAAATAAAAATTTAATTGAGAAAATATTATAATTTTTATTAGACATTAAAAAAAACGTTATATTTTATATGGGATAGAAATAAGTAATATTCAATGGAAGGGTTCTTTTTAAACTAAATCTTGTAATAGGGATGTGTATGTGACGGGATGATCCGATATTGAATCATTTCCCGTCTCGCTCCGATATTTTCGATACTTGAAAATTCTTTGTCTCGTCCCATCCTGTTCCATCGGTATCGATTTTTTGATTTTTTGGTTCGGGAACTCGATTCTTTCCGTCCGTCGGTACATATGTTTACAATCAAATGTGACTATGAAAATATCTTAATTCACGCCATTACCTTACATAAATTTGTACAAAAAGATATACAAAATATAATGAATCTAACATCATAATCAACTAAGTACGTTATATTTCAGAACATAAGCAGCAACATGCAGTAACAACATGAATCTCTCAGCCATATATGGTGAAAAGCGTGTCAAAATCAATGACAAGCGTAATAAGATAGTATCAAATAACAGCAACCTACACAATCAAGTTCCAACAATTCAACAAAGGCATCAACAATAAAACAATATAAACACTAAGTGCTTTTTTATGAAGAGAATGAATTTTTTATCGAAAGATTAAAAAAAGATATCTTCAGATCTCTTACGGGTTTGAATCTGGAGTTCAAAGGGATAAAATCCGAAAAGATACTCCGAATCATAGAATTCGAATAAAATCTAATATCAACTAAGATTTATCAAATTGGAAAAAGAGTCCGGAGAAAAAATTCGATCCTCTTCTTTTGATTTCTCGAACGAAGGGATCCTTGAGACGTATTGTATGTGCCAATTGCCATTTAACTAATAAGCCTGTGGATATTGAGGTTCCCCAAACAGTCCTTCGTGATACTGTATTTGAAGCAATTGTTCGAATTCGTTATGATATGCAACTAAAACAAGTTCTTGCTAATGGCAAAAAGGGTGCTTTGAATGTGAGAATTATTCTTATTTTACCCGAGAGATTTGAATTAACGTCGTCCGATCGTATTTCTTCAGAGATGAAAGAAAAGATCGACAATCTTTCTTTTTAGAGGTATCGACCAAATCAAAACAATATTCTTGTGATAGGTCCTGTTCCTGAAAAAAGATATAGTGAAATCCGCTTTCTTATTCTTTTCCTAAACCCTGCTACAAAGAAAGATGTTCACTTCTTAAAATATCCCATATATGTGGGTGGTAATAGGGGAAGGGGTCAGATTTATCCTGACGGAAGCAAGAGTAACAATACAATTTATAATGCTATAGCCGTTGGTATAGTCAATAAAATTATACTCCCTCCATTCCACAATAGATACACCACTTTGATAAGATACGTATATCGATGTAAAATTTGACACGCGTACAATGACGATTAAACGTAGTTTTTTTTGTAAAGTTATGATTATGTAAATTACGTATTTCAACCTAATACATGTTGCGGGACGATTAGACGTGATTTGATATGAAAACGAGACCTCTATTCATGCGTATAAAATAGTGCAAAATGTATATATGTTGCATCTATTGTGGGACGAAGGGAATACGAAAAGAAAAAGACGAATACGAGATTATCATCGCGGATGTCTCAGATGGACGCTAAGTGGTTGATATTATTTCTCCAAGACCCGAACTTTTTGTTTCAGAGGGTGAATCATCAAACTTGATAAACCATTCACGTGTAATCCTAATGGGGGCGGATTTGGTCAAGGGGATGCAGAAATAGTACGTCAAGACCCATTACATGTCAAAGGACTCTGGTTCTTTCCCTGAAAAAGAAGCAATTCGAAAATGTTCAATTGTCCGAAATGAATTTTTAGAGTCATGTTTTTCTAAAGATTCAATTTATAGTTAACAAGATATGGAGTCTTTTTTCTTCATTCTATCTATCGAGTATAGTAAAAAAATTCGGAAATGCGTTTAATTCAGCAAACATAAATTCTGAAAAAAATCGAAAAAAATGGGAAAAAAAATTGAGAAAAAAACGCAAGAATAAATTCGGCATGAGAACGATACGTTGTTTAATTCAGAAAAAAAAATCAAAATACGAGATCAATACGGATTTTAAACTTGAAAACGGAAGGGTTGATGTTCTTTAGAAGCTTTAATTTTTATGTGAACATTTTAAGAAAGTTTGGTTATGTTTGAAAAATTCAGATTTTCCCCTTATTTTACGAAAAATGTGGAAAAAATTTTAACTATAAGTGAATTATACGAAAAATTCGAGTTATATACGAATTTTATGAAAAATAATGTTTCAGTATGATTAATAAAAAATACATGAATTATTCACGGATTTGGTTACAATGCTATCGAGCATGACAAATTCGTCAGCAAGAATTGATAAGAACTAAATATAAGAAATAATGTCATTTTAATTGAATCGGTCCGGTTCCCACAAATTTTTCCGTACCCTACCAAAAGTTCGGTTCTTTCATCGAGCCATTCCCATCCCGACCAAAGTGGTTCGGTACAAGTCGGGTATGATCCAGTTTTTTCCGATACCCAGTCCGGTACGGTTTGTCAGGAAATTTTTGCACATCCCTAGTTTGAGTCTTGTAGCCCAAGAAATAGGGGTGGGAAAATCCTTTTGTGCTGTGGGTACTTCTTTGTTCGAATCCAGATATGGACGTTTAAAGTAAAAGGGAGAACCAAGAAACCGAACTATTTATATTTTTTTTCTTTCAACAAAGAATTTGTACCAAAATAGCTTGGATTCACTAGTTAGGATAACAAAAATCAAATATAGGGATCATACTTATTACGACACGGCTTATAGTGCATTACCTTCTAGATCTTACAGATGTGTGCTTTGTTCAATATGTTTGCTCTGGTCTCAAGATGTCGTTGGAGAGGCCTAGCTGCCAAAGCGTATCAAGCTCAAACTTATTTTTAATTGTGTCGTTCTAGCTTGGAGAATTTTGTGGCTTCAAGTATCATGCCTGGCTCTTTGTGCAACTGTTTTTTGTGTAGTAACAAGTTATTAGGTATAAGTATAGACTAGCAATTGAAATGTGCAACACATACATTTGTTGTCGAGGCAGGAGTCTCGCAGCTTTGGTGTTGGAAGGTGACCCTACTGTCCTGAGTTGCTTAACACTTTTTAACACATTGAACACATTGCTATGAACTTGACTGAATGGTATAAAATGTAGTTGCTGCGGAGTGTTGGTCCTTCACTACATTGATGGAAGACTAGGAATAACCTGGATGATGTCTTTCATTTCCTTTTGCGATGCAATTACACGTGGGTGCGTGCCTTGGGTTGATTTACCATGTAGTGAGACAATCTCACATTATGTGAAGAGTTCTGTCGCCAATGAGACAGTGACTAATCCAGTAATGATTTGCTTAAATGAAGGAGAAATGGGAGACCAACTGTAACAAATTGTTGTGAGTTTCCATGGCTCCGATGTGAACACTTGCGCCTTTTTCCTGTACAGGCATGTGGAAACTACCTACTGTGTGTTGCTAAGTGGTGGCGATAATGCAAAGCGGCATTATATATCCAGGTGATCGATATAATGTAAAAGCGTAGTACTAATGTGTTTCTTGCAGCTGGCTTCATGATTATGAGAAAAAAAAAAAATCATTCATGAAGAGGGAGGAATATGCATATCATTGAAAGAATAGTTATTTGTTTGGTTTGGATTGGGATTATTCGTGGTATTATTGAGAGGGAATGAGCCCATTCCGAAAATGACCATACTAACAAAGAATAAAGAAGGCTAGTTTGTACAAGGGGCATATGTTTCCATCTTGTCTCGCTTGGAGATTTTGATTAGATTCTCGTCCGCCATCAAATCCCAGTTCCACCTGAGCATGCCTGTGTTGTGTTAGGTGTGACGATGTTTTCATTTTCAGCATTTTGTTGGTCGTGCGTGATACATCAGACTCCATAATGTTATAATGTGTGTAAATTATGTGTAGGTTATGCATTAGTTTCATCTGATGAACGTATTCTGGTCGAGTAAAGTGAAAATAGCTGATTAAAGCATTTGAGCTGAAGGAAACCTAAGAGTATTTCTGTGTGTATCATATTGCAATGGGTATTTCTATCTGTGTTGGGCAATATATCATGCTTAAGAGTATTTAGCTGAGTCTTAAAAGGCTGTTCTTTCTGTAATACTGTTGCCCCCCTGATGCTATGAGGTAAGGAATGATCATGATCGCCCGCTTTGTTGGGCACAAAAAGTTGGCATCGAGGAGTTATGTCCGTGTGCATGCTATATGTGTTACTTGTGCTGCTGCTTTAGGTAAAAATACTTGGGCTATGTTCTGATTGTCTCTAAATATGGTGCTGCCATGGTATCACCATCACTACTGTGGCAGCACATACGGCACGCCTTGTATGAGATTGGATATTCAGTACGCTAGGAAGAGAATAAAGTGCGGGAAATCTTCGCATCATATAATGTTGGACGGAATCGGGGGGAAAGAAAAAGAAAATATTCCTGTAATATTTTTTGGTTTCTCCTTGAGCATATACTCTCCCAGAATAACTGGTCAAGGCATCGACTCTCCTTTGACTTGTTCAGTTAAGCGAAGGATTATTGATGGTTTTGAGGTTTTTGGTTATAATGACTCTACCTGTTACACTTGGGAGTGTCTTTGTCTCCACTGGTAGGGAGCAGCCCTTGCGCTACTTTCTTGATTCTTGAACAGTTCCTATGAGTCTATGACTCTCCTTAGTTAGCACCTAAACAGAAAATGGAAGAGGTGCACCAAGAATCGCTTCAATAATTTCCCTTTTTGGAGGAACTGAAATGACCGAACACTTACAAAAGGGGAAAAGCGCGGTGTCGAGATTCATGTCCCCACTATGAAGCTTTAACAAGTACTCCTATATAAACCCTCCGTTTCCAACTCCAAACATCTCTCAGTCTACATTCAACCTTCTAGATTCTAGCGTAATTGTGTAGGATACTCAACCTTGCTCTCTTTTAAGGAAGTTTGGCCTCTCCTCGTTTGATATTCCTCAAAGCTGTGAACTTTACTTATTTGAACCTGTATATGGTTTTCCTTGTGTCTAAAACCGTTCATTTATCAGGAACGCGAGGATGCTTGGTGTGTCCTTGTTGGATAAGCCTCAAAGCTGTGACATTAGTTCTTTGAACCTCTATATGGTTTTCTTGTGTCCAAAACAGTTCATTTACCGAGAAAGAAATCCTGTTTCCAGCAGATTTGAGTAGGTTCTATTATAAACTTGAATTTGATATGACAGCTTGATCATATTTGTTTCCTGTTCTCAGGTTAAGAAAGCTAGAGAATGAGCAGGATAGGGGACTGGATGTGTGGTGCATGTCAACACCTGAACTTCAAGAGGCGAGAAACATGCCAAAAATGTGGTCTTTCAAAGTTCGGCACTCAAGCGGATGCATCAGGTTACATAATTAACAGGACTCAAGTGTTGGCAGGGGACTGGTACTGTCAGTTCATGAGCTGTGGAGCTCATAACTATGCAAGCAGATCCAGCTGCTACCGCTGTGGTACCTTCAGAGCTGATTATATCGGCTGCTATGGCAATCCGCTGGTTGGCTCTGGTGGTTATGGCTCCGAAAATCAACCGCCCGGATGGAAAGCTGGTGATTGGATTTGCGCCAGGTAATCAGATTTCGTTCCTTCCATCGTATCCATCGCCAATGAATCCTGATACTTTTTTAACTGATAGAAACCAAAAGCTTCCACATTGTGCATCTCGAGCATAGAGCAACTCTGAAAACACGCAGCATTTGATTTGTAGAACAAGTCTTGAATGTGATGAGAACATTTGTGATGTTGCAGGCCTGGATGTGGTGTACACAACTACGCAAGCAGGACTGAATGCTTCAAATGCAGAACATCAAGGGACTTTGGTGAGAAATCTGTTAAAAATAGCTACATTCGTTGCTCATTGAATCATAGCTCAAGAATGTTGTTCTAAGGTTACCTCAACATGGTTACAAAACTAGTATTGACCTATAGCTGTAAGTTGAAATCGGAAACATATCCGACACATCGTATCTGGATGGTTACTGCATTGGCTATGCTGCATTCCAAAGGGCATATTTTTACATGCCGCAAAGATGTTTAGATACTTATATGTAGCGGCGTTGCATTGGCACTCGTAATCTCTTTGAAATTATGCATGCTAGTTCTCGTTTTGCAGGTGGAATGCTGTAAGGCTCGAAAGACGATTATAAAGAGAGATGTTCGATCTTGTTTACAGCGCCATGGAGAAATGTTCATGGAGTATATATATTCTTGTGTGGTTATCAACAGTGAATAATCCTAGTACTATGTACATTGTTCCTGTCGACCAACGTTTACTTATAACAAGTGCTGTTTGAAGAGCATATGGATCATATTAAGTAGATTGTCGACTGTGCTTGATACGTGAATGAAATAAACGTGTGTTATTATAGGAATGGACTCAGTGCTTTCAAAAGATTATAAGTTGTGATCCATCGATTGGTCTAATCATTCTTAATGAATGGCGATGCTGAGTATTCCGTGACGATTAATAATGTTGTATTTTCCTTTTTCCTGAAATGCTTGTGGACCTTGTGGTTACTACATAGACAATTTTGGGGCTCTTTTGGGCCTCGACCACCTTGAAATTCCCAAGGTTTTATTATTATAAAAAATTTTGAATAGAGAAACTTAAGTAAAGAAATAGAAAGAAATAGAAAGAACGAAAAGAATCCAATAATTCAGTAGTTAATTTCTACATTGTCGGTCCCAAAAACGAATGGTAACTTCTCAACTCCGACAAATTTCCTATGTAAAACTAAAATTTCCAATTTTTACAAATTTTTACCATCAAAAGTTACGTTACATAAGAGTTGAAAATCCTCCTCCAAAAAATTGCCCATAAAGTCGAATGAAATAGGGTAATCTACCTTTTTCGACTTTAAGATTTTTTTATACATGGATACAAAACTAATCAATAAATGATCCACATCCAACGTTCACTAACGAAACAACTTTGATACAAGGATAGTGTCAAGTGCCAATATTCTTCAATCTTTTCAATGGAAGTTATGACATATTATTTCTTTTTATAACCTCAAACTCTTTTCGATATTATACATATGTCACTATATCAGGATACATAATCCCTTAAACCTTGTTATATATATCCATCTGCATCGCTTGTTTTCTCATCAATCCGATCAGTGAACACCTCGATCGATATTTGTTGGCAACAATGAAGTGGTTGTCGCTTGCTGTCTTCGCTTCTTTTCTCATTGTTTCGTCCTGTAGCGTTTTCGCGGCCTCCCCTGCTTCTGGTACTTATTTTTCTGTCTGCGTGAATTTTAAAAGTACTAATCTAGCTTGACTATTAATACTGTCATCTATTTTTTAAGTCCCAAGTATTTAGTCGATACTCCAAGTTCAATTCATGATTGACGATCATTGGTCATTAAAAGTAATGACATTTTGTCGTGACCATGAATTCGCTATACATGTACATATATTACTTATATATATACAGCTTGATTTATTCACTTCTTCACCATATATCTATGTACTTGCATGTAGTAATCCACGTAGGACTCTTGACAATAGTAACATCTTCTTCTTGTTGTTGTTGCGGATTCTCTTCCTGCAGAAGAAGCAAAGGGCATGAAGTTTGCCATGGGTGGTCATGGCAGTGGTGGTCATGCCGCCGGTGGTCATGGCGAAGCTGGCGGTCATGGTGAGGGGTCTGCAGGAACCGGTGGTGATCCAGCCCAACCTGGCGTGGGAAACCAGCCGATGGGCCATGGTGCGTCGGGTGGCCAACATTCCATTGCCAATGGCCTAGGAGGCATATCCCTTCCTCTAATGTTTCTTGCTGCTTTGATGGGAACATTAAATCTTACTATCTATGGTTAGGCTATGTTAAATGTGTCGCGTTTCGTGATTAATTAGTTTATGAAGAGAATAGTATGGTATGTTTGATTGTGATGAGTAATATTAGAATTGTAGTTCTATGGAGTTTAAGATGAGCAATAGTATGGTTCAAGATTAAGTCTATGTTTTGGCTCTCTTTTGTTTTTTCTTTGATTCTAATGAAACAGTATTATCAAGCGTTTTTCGTGTTTGGCTTTTGTTTAGTACTCGTAATAAACTTAAGATTTCATGAATTTAGTCCTAGAAGTTCATGTTCCTGATAAACTTATACTGGAAAACTTTTAGCACGTAAGTTTGCCCTTGGATGTTGTGTCCATTAGATATTTGGAATTGGACTTTAACCCTAGAGTTCTTATATGAACCTCGGATATACCGTGATTGTTTTGACGATAAGAAAAAACACTACCTAGATCCGGTGGCTCCTTGGTCTAATTAGGGAACTGTGAAATGCAGGTAACAAACACAGCAACAGGAGCTCAGGCGACTGTAAGGATTGTTGATCAGTGCAGCAACGGAGGGCTCGATCTCGACGTCAACGTGTTCAATCAGATCGGTACCAATGGACAAGGATATGCCCAGGGACGCCTTACTGTCAACTACCAGTTTGTGAACTGTGGAGACTAGTTGAAGAACTGCTCCTGTAATTAACAAATCGAAAATAAGATTCAGCTTCTTGTTGAATAATTCTCCACAGTTGCTTCATCGGTTTTAGCAACATGAGAATCTGAGTCGCCTTGTAAGGCTTCTAATGGTAATAAGTGACACATAGTGTTGTATCAAATGCACGCTATCATGTAAACACCTTGTACTAGAACGAGATACAACATCGATTGAAGTTCAGAATACGAAATCGCTAGTTCAGCTCCTGCATAGTACTACAATTCGAGGAGAATTATTCATAACAATTGAATCAGCAACTTTTGCTGGCAAATAAGCTATACAACAACAGCAAGTCAAAACTCTAATGTACATATTTTTAGCTGGATAGCTAAACTCCTAGCACAATTCCTTTATTCAGTATGGTGGTTGTGATGGCCGTGGTGACGGTGGTGGTGGTGGTGGTGGTGGTGATGGACCGACGACTAAGTGTACAGTGGCGGCGGCGGCGGTGATGGACCGACGAATAAGTGCACAGTGGCGGTGGCGACGGTGGTGGTGGTGGTGAAAGATGGACGAAGTAGTGGGTGGCCTTGTTTGGAAGCGGAGGAGATGGGAAGGAAGATGTCGTCCTAGCTAGAATGTAGTGGTTGCCTGTGAGACGAGATTCATAGAACAGCAAGCAGCTGCTCAATAGAAAGATCAGCAGGTTCGCTGCCAAGCGAGGACCCATTTAGAATAGGTCTTGAGACAGTCAGCTACCATGGGCGCAGGGTGTTTTGTGTTTATTATAGCAGCTTAATGATATGTGTGAAAATCTAAGCTTAAGTCAAATCTCGAAAAACAATATAGTATAGTAACGCTGATGAGATTACCGGGATCGCCGGACCATGTACAGGCTGTATTAGGATTTAGAAACTTCACTGAAGTTTCAGTTCTGCATTGAACTCCGAGTTCAGCTACTATTTGAGTGATTGATAAATAAGCTTCAGGCAGTCTCTTGCTATACTATATGATCTGAGTTCGAAAAAAGAAAAAAGAAAAAAAAGAGCATAAAAGAGGCATTTGATGTTTGAGTCCATATTCGGGACATAACCAAATATTACTAACAAGCTGGAGGTGATAATTGTAAACAACTTTAGGAGATGCATAAGACGGTAGGCAAGAAAAACAACTGGTGAATTGCAGTTGGCAAGTACAAGGATGATACCTTGGGCAAGGGCAAATCTTAATCACACTGCTCAAGCACTTATAGTCTCCACAGGTGAGAATGCATATTAATTATAAGCCTTTACTATCTTTTTCGTTGGGTTTGTTTCGGCTAATCAGGTTTCCATGTGAACTGGCAGCGGCCGGAGCTGCGTATTTCATACTCGCTGACAAGACGGTCTTGGCCATGGCAAAAAAGAACTCCTTCAATCAAGGACGATCATATAACTTTAGGCCTTAAGCACTTGCCAGCATGGATATCTGGTTGAGTAATCTCCCATCAACTGTATATACTTTCAGTATGAATCAAGACCGGCTTTAAGCCTATGAGATGCCCAATTCGTTATGTAATCGCAGTCTCGGTGCTCTATTATATATATATATATATAAGAAAATGAGGAAAATCATGCTCGAAGAACTAGCTGTGTATGCACTCTTTGTTTCTTGTTGAACTTAGTTAATCACTGATTAAGCATCAGACGAAAGACACTTGTGAATCCATTAGATTTCCCCTTTCCCACGATCTGTCCCCCATTCTTCATCCAAAAACCTGCACATTCCACAAGTCACAAGTTCAATTCAATTGAACTGCGAATTCAAGCACAGCCACCACAGGCTAGGAGGAAGATGGATCAAGAACCGGTTGTCGGGGTCCAAGAGGAGAACGAATCCATTGCCGGCGAGGAAGCCGAAGACGTTGCCGGCGAGGAAACCGAAGCTGTTGCCGGCGACGGAGCGCAAGAAATGATAGCCCACGGCGAAGGCAACGGCAAAGGCATCATAGGCGAGGGCGGAGACGGCGACGGCGAGGTAGATGTTTGTTTTGTGATTGGCGATTTCTTGTCATCTTTAATCTGTGAAATCGATCAGACTCTACGATTAGTCTCTGCTCATTACTTGGGTAATTAGTAGTTTTAATCTGTTTGTTTTGTAATTAGTAGTAGTTGTTGGGAGTATGATTTATGATGGTGCCGAAGTAATAAAAAGTGGGTAATTGATCTTGTGAACTGGCGGGTTCAAAAAAAGAGGGTTTGGTTGCTGGGACTGTTATATCTGGGTATTTGATTTCGATATTATTCACTAGCGGAATCCAGACATTGTTCACGATTTCAAGAGCAGTCGGTTCTTTGTTTAGATTTCAATTCCAAATATTGCTGCTGATCACGATTTTGACTGAAAGAGATCCTTGGAATTCATGCTATCAAGACCCATGCGTGGATCATGTAGTCCGTATCATGTTGCTTGTTTCCTGATTCTTGACCCGACATTTGGGGTCTACCAATAACGGGATGTCCTAAACGGGAACATCTTTGTTGCAAAATGAACATATCTCAAGAATTTGTTTGTTATAACTTGTAATTTGTCTATGTGTGCAGGGTTTCTAGGAAATGTACCCCTTTACACATTTGCAACTGTTTCACGACAGTAATCAATATTGCTATAAGCCTCTGCATATTTGTAGATTTAGTATTCGTGATAGATTGGTACTTGTAAATGTGTGAAGAGTTTTTCTGGGTTTCTAGTAAAAGAAACCCCTTACCCATTTACAACCGTTTCACGTCAGTACCAATTGCTTTACATACCGTATACATCATTACATTCAATATCGGCCTTTACATGTCAAGTAATTATTTGTTTCAGCTCTTGATGGATTATCTGCCACATGTTGCTCGCCTGGCTAAATTCAGAAACCTGCAGAGAAGCAACGCGCCAACACAAGGAGATTAGACAGGAAGATATCTGTAGAATGAAGCTACGAAATCTGGAAAATGCTCTGGTTCTATACACCTCCCACCTGAAAGAATTAGAGGTGATAAAGATGGCCAAGGAGCTCGGCTGCCTTCACAATGAGGTTATTGTCTACGTTCCGAAAGACCCTGACTTCATTAGAGAAATCGAAGAACTGAAGGGTATCACAACACTTCCACCAGAACTTAGGGGGCAAGACACCGACCTCTTGCATCTGGATAAATTGAAGGTTCCACCGCCTGCAGAGAACCTGAAGCTGCTGACTGACAGAATAAGAAGTTACAAAGATGAAATCTGGTCACATGCATATGGCGAGAGAAAAGCAGTAGAGAAAAATTACCTCATTGAGCAGGTATATCGCTTCATCGAAGACACCAGTAGAGATCCGCATGATTATGAATCGCCTAGTCAACCAAGAAAACATACAGATGATATTTCAAGGAGCACAGGAGGCAGAACATTGAGATGTTGGAGCTGCTGGAGATGCTGTTGTGTCCTCCAGTTTGCAGGTGGTAAAGGACCTTAAGACCCCTCCTAATTCACCCTAATGCAGCTGTTATGTAAGGCAACTGTCATGTCTTTCAGCTGCTGTGTAAGCCAGCAAGCTGAAGTATTTTCTAACCCATGTCTGATGAAGTCTCTTCTGCGATGCTTGTCTACTTCGTGTGTGTGAAGTTGTCGGAAAGATTCATATAAAGGTTTCTTGCAGATGGTTATGAACTATACTCACAGATATTTTCTTGTTTCTTGTCCAATGAAGACATGTCATCTCCTACGAAAGGAAATCATCACAGATTCACCTTCGTGTCATTGCTTCAAGTATTAATCATTTTCAAGAGGAGCTTGTTAGAAACTAGGAATTTCTTTCGTCAACAAAAATCAAAATCAAGTGGGCAAAACCCTCTAATCATCAAGATAATTAGGTGAAGATGACAAGCTAAACAATTAAGCTACACAAACAGATTGAAACCTACTTCAACATATAACACTGGTATTAGGTACAAAATAACAAGCGTTCACTAGCAATATAAAGAAGCACACTAATACCACAAAGGGAAAATAGCAAATAAGTAAAAAGAGAAAGCAGATTACGTGAATCACAGACAGCAGACACAAAAAATTCAACAGAAAATAAAAAAATGCACAAAAGGCAAGAGGTAGACAAATTACAAAGAAATACACAGCAATTACATAAAACTCCACAAAGTAGGCACTGTTTAAGTGTTTTCATACCTTGATTTAAATTCTTCACATCCAAAGTGTTTCTACTCAAACATAGTGGAGTGTTCTGCGGGATACATATGGAACAGAGAATGATATGGCCACTGAAACATATTAAAAGGACAGACAATCAAGATCAGCTCTTAATATCCAATCAACAAAGATATAACTAAACTGTAGAAACAACTGAGCAAATATTAATGACTACAATGAGGAAAAGTACCTTCGACAGTGTTCAGGCCTGACACAGACTAGTATTACAGTTAATATTACTCCACTGCAAGTTGCATCTGCTCCTTTTGCAATAGTGAAACAACCTGCTTATGGGTCATCCATTTTCCACAAGTACCCAACTATAGATTGAAAGAAAAAGGATCGAGTATAGTACAACAAAAGATATATCATCACTAGGCTACAGATAGTCCACACGTACAAATCAATTAAAACAGTTTAAGTGGATATTTAATGAAAAACTAGTGAGTAAATAATTTAATTTAGGTGAAGTAGATATTGACATAAAAGAAAATAAGTGTCAATATTAGGTTTAGGTCATTTTCATATAAATACGGTATTTTTGTATTAACACCATATTTTCTTATATTTACGTATTATGGTTGTATTTCATTTATATATTTTGTATTATTTTTTTATTATATCCTCAAACAAGTCTTTTAACCCCGCAAAATAAATTATAACGTACGATTATTTATTATTCGCGTTAATTATCGTCAAATAAAATTTTACCTAATTTTTCGAACCCTCATCATAGTTTTGTCATGATTTTGACAAATGAAGTTTATAACCCAGTTGTATAAGTTACGACATTTAGTAATATACTGTTTTTGCTATTTACCAAGACAATAATTTATCGTGAAAGTTTCGGGATGTTATACTAGATTAGTACATATAAACACACAGACGAAGGTCTAGTCTAAGGTTACACTCAAGAAAATATTATTTTATTAATAATTAGGACAAAGGGAATATGATGTTCGTATTATGTGTTGTTAGGGAGTAATAGATGGTGAAGATTAAATGATTATGAAATTAAAAAAAAATCTTCACTGTTGGATATATCCTACTAACGTACAACTTATATGTTGGCAGCAAAAACCTTCCTTTTTCCTAATAATTAATAAACACATAGACGTTCTTTTCAAAAATAAATAAATAAATAATTAAGTAGATAGATGAAGGACTAGTACAAGGTTATAAACACATAGATGAAAGTTACATTTAACAATGCTAATCTACCTAAAACTATATTTGATCGTTCTATGAATAAGTCAAAGTTTTCTCGACGATAGACAGCCTAATCATAATGAGAATATCTAACACCCCAAGGTTTATCGTCAATGAATACATGACACAAGAGGTTAAGACATCAGAAACATTAAAATAAAAAATCCCACGATAAAATAATTCGTACATAGTTGTGAATACATCAAGATCTTAACAAATAAGATATTACTCCCTCCGTTTCATTCAAATTACAACAGTTTGACCCGACATGATAATTTATATATGTGTTGAATTATAAAGAATGATAATTTTGCCCTAGTGAGTGTGTGGGATAAATGAGTGAGGAAAAGAAGAAAAGAAATGGTGATAGGTGGGTTGATATGATATAAAATAGGGGTAATTTGATATTTTTATATGAAAAAAGTTGATAAATAAGGCAATGTTGTAATTTGAAGGGATGACCCAAAAAGGAAATTATTGTAATTTGAATGGGACAGAGTGAGTATATCATAAACCTAAAGTTATTATTCGAGGAGTCACTTATTTCTCTCGCTTAGCACAACCCGGCCCAGCATATCTGTAAAGACCCGAAAATTCGCAAAAATTTATTTTTTCGATAATTAACAAAAATAGTAAACTATCAAGTGTTTAAAATTATTAAAAGAGCATATAAAAACCGTTTGACGAGACAATGACGAAAGTGTGAAAAAATGGTTGAAATTAAATATTATCACACAAAAATGCATGATTGATCATTCTAAGACTTTATGATCATTCCACCAAGTGATTGACTTAACGATCATAACCATATTTGATTATAAATCTAGAGACAAGTACCTCTTGGTTTCAATTAACTTCTTAAATTAGTAATCATACCATAAAATTTTATTTATCAAATGGTTTTTGTAATACACGAGAATTTTGAGAGTTTTGAGATGAATATATAACGTTACGATTTTAAAATGAATCGTGCTAAATGATTATATATTTAAATCTAAGAAAATATTTGATTAATTAAATCAAATATGACGATGGATTGTTTTGGGATGATTAGTTGAACGCGTCAATAAACGTTACGAACGAATAACGTTACAATGTTATTACGTTATAAACGTTGCTCGCAAGGACTATCGATTTAATCCCAAAAATAATGAATTATGACACGAGAGGTCATATTTTCATACACGGAATAAAATCTATCGATGCAAATAGATTTTTCATGGATTAATATTGCGAGATTTGGGTGAATAATGGATTGAACGAGACGTATTGTGGGACGAAATATGGGATACTTTCCACCCACACCTAATCTCCCATTTCCTCCCACTCTCCCGTACCTCTCCTACCTCCACTCTCACTTACCACTATCTCCATCATCATTCACCATCGTCTGCCATTCAAGCAACCAGCCGCCTCCACCTCTCCTGCAGCCACCATCATCATCGCTGAACATCATCATCATCAACAAACATCAATCATCAATACCAATATCATCATTCCATCATCGTCACTATCTTCACGATCATCATCGATACAACAAGACGAAGGCAGCAGCAGGCCGGGAGAGGAATAAACATCGACAGCTCGTCCAGAGAACATCAAAGGATCCGTTTGTGTGATCGTGTGCATAAGAAAAGTAAGCACGTTCGAGGTAACCTCACTCGTCCGACACACCTCTTTTATTCATTCACACGATTCAAACACGTCCGTGCATGCTTTGGGACGTGTATATGTTGTGTTTAATGTATATATGATGGTTAGGTTGCGTTAAAATGTGAATTGAGGAGTCCGGTGATCGGGCAGAGAAGTTCCTGCAGGTTCTAGTCGGAGATCTGTCGCGCCCGCGACCATCCTGGGTCGCGGCCGCGATGGGGAAAAAAATATGAATTTTGCTGCACAGTGGCGTCGCGCCCGCGACGGCCCAATGTCGCTGCCGCGACGTGTATCAGCCGCGATACGCCCGGTCGCGCCCGCGATGGCCTTCAGGCCAGGAAAAATACATTTTTCGTGTCCCGAATCTTAAACTTAAATGCGTATTTGAGATATATAACACATACACATGGAAATGTATCGTCAAACGTGCATAAACAATCACGTTTGACATGTGATGGGGTATTTGGGGTAGAAATGAATTAGAATGTACCCTTATAATGTATATACCCTCGTGGAAAATAAATGAAAGCGACCGCTAAATGATTAATAAAAAGGGAACGGGGGATGTGGAGCATAGTTACACTATCCATGTGAACTAATGAAAAGTAAACAAATAAGAAATATCGCCTCCTTAAACTGATAAGGATAACATTGACATCCCTTATGGTTCGTTGGTCGTTTTCTTGAATTTATTAAGAAGGTCGAACATGGTGTCCCTTCTTCGATCCATTGCGATCATCCGTTTCTTTGAATAGCGTTGGTGGCTTGGGTTTGAGTCATAGCACTCATGTATTATCATCTGAGTCATCTTCATGGGTGAGAACTAGGTAGGGAGCGATGGGTATTCCCCATCCTCTTTGCATGCATGCATGCAGCGGCTTCTACGTCGTTGTGGCGGGGACACGGGTTGCTATCTGCAGAGAGGCCCAAATTATCTTAATGCAGGCACAAGAGGTGCAAGGCGACGCACAGGGTAGGCAGGTCCGAAGACAGAATCTATTGGGTAACCTGGCTGACGATTGACACTTTATCTTATCTCTGTACTCCGAGTCGGTCATATCCTTGGAGCTGTCGCTGCTTTTGAGTCATGTCATGAACCTAATTATCTGCAAAAGAAAGGAATGACTCTTAAAAAACGATACAAAGCCATGTAATGAAATGAGAAACGCTGTTGTGTGATATGGCACCCATATTTTCTTATATATATAAAAATATTTTAGGGACTTTCGACGGTCGCCATAATCGTTAGCGGAAGTTCCTTGTAATTGGGATTCATACACCTGAGGTTGCTGAGTTTCATTAGCTCACGGTTATGTTTTTCAATTACAGGTATGCCCCCAACAGCACCTGAAGGCTCTTAGAGAGAGCTTGCTTGTATATAGATGAATCCATGTACTTTGGATATTATGTCAGATCAAATGTCTATATCGTTTAAATGTAATAAACGATCTGCATAGCTTCCGCTTAAATGTTGTAACTAAACAGGTATTTGGTTACTGTTTATAATTCCTTGACTTCTGTACCCTAAAACCCATTCGGTTTGTTTAGCCTTGTCACGGATCGGGTCCGTGACGACATAACGCTCACGTGTCTTCCGACGCGGAAAGTCGGGGGTGTTACAGTTCTAAAATCAAAAAAGAGAATAACCATGTCCATCATGTGAGAAGGAAACAAATTAACTATCATACAATTAATATGTCGTACAAATCTCTCCCATATCAATTATGGTAAAAAAAATAATTCAAAATCATCTTGCCCATCATGCAAGTATTCATTCTATTTGACTCCAAATCAAAGGAGATCCCCTTTCTTTTCCTCATTGTATGCGGATTCTTCACGATGAATTCAAGTTATATTGGAGCACTGTTCTTTATGATATATTCACTGTTTATAGAATTTGATGAAATAGTACGCTCACATGATCAATGAGTGATTCGTTCTTCATCTTAATCATCTCCTAAGTCTTCAACCTTCATGATCATCCTCGCAAGTGCCTCCCAGTCGTCACTATCGTCGTCTCCTATCGTCAACGTGATCAGTTCGTTGATGCACTGTATGCACGTTAGTATACAGTGTCGCTAATTTCTTCATCGTCATCACTCATTAAATCTCACCATCGTTGTTATTCTTAATGAGAATAGGATATATTGAACACCCAATATGCGTGCTATCTTCGTTACTTCTCTCATTGATGAAAATCGACATCGAACTTATGCCTATAGAGATGCACTGTATGTAAACAGTGCATCTGATATATCTAACAGTGCATCAAAAACTCTACCCATCTTGTCGTCGTCATCATAACCACCACCACCATCACCGTCAATACCATCGAATCATAGTCCCATCCTTCTGCTTACATTGCATCGTCTATTAAAATAATAGTTTCGTCTTCATTTTCATCTTGTCTTCTTAATAAACATTCAACGTGTGAGAAGAGAGCATATGATTTTCAATGGTGCAGATTGTTATGATGATTATAGTAGACGATGGTGATGGTCCTGATATTTGTTGGAGATTTGCTGCAAGAAGAAAGAAGGAGAGTAGATATGGACTAATTTGGGGGGAAATGAGAATAGGACAGGAAAGAGGAGAGATTAACGGATTTAGATAAGGATTTTTAAGGTTTGATTGATTGTTTAGTTTGAAAAGTAAGGGCATTCTTGGGAGAATAAAATAAAATTTCCAAAAAATAAATCATAATGTAATTAAAAAAGTAAGGCATCACTTCTTGGTAATTAAGTTCTCAAAACATCACTTCTTAGTAATTTACACATAAATTTACTTGGCATAAAATTACATAAGACAAGTCATGTGATCTTAAACATGTAATGATCATTGGTTATGTATTAAGTTTAAACTTAACATAACCTTAAGGTGTGTAACAAGTATGTAATAAAATGTGAAGATCATCCTAATCCTACCTAAATGGTTAAGAATGTCAAATCATACCATGTCATGATCATGACCATGAAGAATTGTGTGATATAAAAACTTAGAGATCATAATCATATAATGATTATAAACAAGATATGAAATGGCCATGATAAGGATAAGCTTATTATTTAACTCCTTAATTTCTTAATAGTGAAACAAGTGTAACAAATGTAGATAAAAGATGATGACCATTAACTTTGTAACATAGTTAAGTAAGGAGGATAATCATCATGTGAGCTCGTTACACAACATTATGATTAGGGACAAAGGGAATAAGAATTATTTTCCTTTAATCCTTTACCTTTACACCCCTAAGATGCTCTATTTTCCTAACCATCCCTTCTCTACATCCTAGTCAAATCATTCCCTCTTCTCTCATTCCTCTCATTTCACTCTACGAACCTCTCGATTTAGCAAGAATTTTCCTTAATCACAAGACAACAAGAGAAAAAATAAGGAGAGGAAGAGAAGGCAAGCTTGAAGAAGAGAAAAAGGTGATCTGGTTGAAAATTTTGTGAAAAATCATACTCTATGATAAATTGGATTTTAATATATGTTAAAGGCTCATATGTCTACTTTTTTATGAAATTGATAAATCATGATTTGAAATTATGAAACTTAAGTAATAAATCAAAATGTACGGGTATATCAACCTATAAAAAAGTTTAATACAGGAATGATTTTGTGGCTTGATCCAGAATCACTCAGTAAGAGTTAAAAAAAGATTTTTATATCGATGAAAAGGTCTTGATGCCTAGTTTTCAGAACAGTTAACAAATCTTGATTTAGAGTTGTATCTAAAGAGTTATGAGGTGATTAGTGAAATAAGATCAAACTGTATAATCTAACAGAAAATATAAAGTTAAACGAATAAATTACTATTATTGATAAGGTTTCATGATGAAAAATCTAATTTTATGAAAAGTCTATAGAGTGTAGTTTATGTAAAATTTTAAAAAATATTTTTTTGGAGCTATAACGAGAAATTATAGATTTAAACGTGTCAAAGCGTCATGGTTGACAGAATCCAATAATGACCCATTTTGACCCCGAAACAACTCCAAATGTTCACAAATACTTTTAATAATGATAAATATATAAAATCATCATCATGAAAAATCAAAATAAATATCAAAGTCTTGTGTAAATCTTAATATCACCTCATAATATTAATATGACGGTTTTTCATGAAATAGAAACAAATATGCTTAACTACGTATCGTGAATAAACATTCACGAGGGAATGTATTAATATGTAAATCCTATCATATTATAAGATTTGGAGACGCTGTTCATTGTCACTTAAGGACGAGATTGAGCATGTGCATGTGAAAAATTATGGTAAAAGATAACGTTTACACCTATTGTGTGTAACGATGCGTATTATTATACTTTTAATATGGTAGTGTGACAAATAGACATTACCCCAACGAAAATGTCATGTATTATCCTCTTGTCGCTCACACGATTTTGTCTCATGTGTACCAACATACAATTGAGAAAATTACTTTGTTATAAGTCATATGCCTTGACTTTATGTATCATGTGATATATTTAATGTGTCTCAAGACATATATTAATGCTCAAATTATTATCCCAAGCCTTTGCTCAAGAGTGACACAACTCTTAAGACTTTGAATAACATGAAGTCATACATGAAACACAAACGTGTTCTTATAACGATAAATTGCGTCCATTTTACTTGACTCCATTGGAACAAATATATATAACACAATAGAGCCTCAAATGCTCCCACTGAACAAATAGATAAGCATCTAAAATTCATGTTAAAACTTTATGTGATAAAAGACATATGGAAAAAGGCATCAGAATAATGATGAGACTACTATATCATTTGTTCCACACGCTCTGTTGTAACATAAATTTTTGTGATACTATATTGTTAATAAACAACATAGAAGTTAATATCACAATGCATACGTATGAGTCTATATAAGCCAACAACAACAACACAAAACAAGTTCGTTAAGCGAAAGATATAATATGAAATAACATACTACATGCATAACAGTATAATCGAGAGAATAATTATTTCTATTTCTCAAAATGAGATATTGCTCTGTTTGTCAAATAGACATCCTTGTTTTTCAAACTCTAAGAGAGTCGTAACTTATAGAATCCACCAACTACAAGTCCTTAAACTCATGGACTCGTCTAGTAGAAACACTATGTTGCAATATGCAACACATATAGGAAATAAGGATAGTAAAATCTGCTCCCACTGATCACATAGAACATGCGTCCCCATTTGACCATGGAGAGTAGAAATGAAATACAGACATATTATGATGATTCAAGATCCTCCTCCTTATGGACAATAAATAGAATGTATTTTTCTGACTATGTAGCAAGAATTGATTTCATACACTTTTATTATTAATAGTGGAAAGGGTTAATACCTGTATAATCAAACAAACTCCTTTGAGTAATATGCTTGACAGCAATGTAAAACTCCCAACTGATAGTGTTTAATAAAACTGTGATGATGTGTAATTTCAAAACATATAATTATACATATAAAAGATCCCAAAACTTTATCACACAAAAACTTTTGGGTTGAATGTGTGTACAAATTAAAATCTTCCTATAATCAAACACTCCCACTATATATAATAGTGAAGCAAATCTTTCTCAATTGTTTCTCGATTTATGAAGGATAATAATTTTCAAAGGAACTTTAACGTTGTTGAAATGTAAGTGAATAGACGATATAAAAGTAACACCATGTGAGTAGTTAATGTACACTAGAAAACCATATGAGATCCCAACTACGGTTATCTCTCAACAGTATGCTAAACATGTCAAAACCTTCTACTTTTACATAAAACCACCTCCTTTGGAAGTATGATCAAGCATTAAACAAGAGGTAATTTGTAACCTTATGAGTCACATTTCAGCAATACGGATAAGAAGATCCCTTTAGGAGTACAACTCAAACTTGAAATATCTTCAAGATAAGCATTTCAAGTTACTCAAATGACCAGATTGTGGTTCAACATGAAAACTTAATGGGATATATCAAGTATTAAACCACACATGTTATACATGTCATTCAACCTGTATATGCAAACATATTCCATCATTAAGGTTTTACCAACCATTTTACATTAATACGTCATCCAAAGTTAGATCTAGACATACTCGTCTAGCGACGTAAGGTCATGGACCCAATACAGATATCCATAAAAATAAAACAATACAAAATAAATGCTAAATGGGTTGTCCGTATAGCTAATTAGAAAATTTAAGAGTTCAACCCAAAACATATATTTTATTACAATTTGTGATTAGCTCAAAGCGGATGCGACTCATGACACAATGATCACCCGTTAAGAGGACGAGTCGCCCAACCATCAAGGAACCATGCTTAACATATTTAACCCAAATGTAAATTATTTCAAACATAAAGGCATAGTCTTAATAGACCTTTAAATTTACATCTTCAAAAGATATTTCAAATTAATCGGTCGGTCCATTTGGATGTGATTGAAAAAACTTTGTCATCCGACTATAATACTCATGACCCAAAATCATGGTAATAGTCTTGTTGTGAACTTTAATAATTGAGCTTAAAATTATGTCTTCTATTAGCACAAAAATTATATTAAGTTTCAAAACTAATACTATGCAATTTAGGCTTGAACAACTTACCTAATTTGGATTAAGTTAGGGTCTTTCACCTGACAAGTGCTCTTAAAACAAGAAAATATACACCCAATATGTAAATGACAATTTCGACATGTCATGAGTCAATTAATTCGTCACTTTATGAGCAGGTGGGCCTCAAAAACAAGAGCAACGCCATAAGCTCTCATGACAAACTCGCTTAACAAAATTACTCAGAGTTAGGCCAGTATTAAAGTCGTCATCTTCCGAAGAGGAAACATAGTTTCCAAATGAAGCATAAATAACATAGCAAGACCTGAAGTTTATCAGGAATTAGCAACTTAAAAAACATTGCATCATGTTGGTCACAACATCCATGGTAGAGAACCAATCGAGTGAACTCACACATCATGGAGTTCTATGTTCGAAACAGTGAATAGGTTTGAATTCATCAAATCTTTAATGACCAAAAGCAACTCGGCAGATCGAGCGCTGGAGAGACGAAGCTCGTGAACAGTGGGTACTTTATTCCGATCGAATCCTTATGCCGTGGTCCGCTCAAAGCTAGTTATTATTGCTCAAAATTGAATAAGAAACGCAACAACGTCATAATTATGAGACTTAGAATTGATGTTGATCTCCAAGGGTCAATTCGGTTAATTTTGACTCAAAAGTCTTAATTTTTTACTCAAACATTCAAATATAGATAATTTTGCAAATGGAGCAAGATCAAACAGAACCAAATACAATGATGACCTCTATTTCCTAAAATCAAGGTCAGAGGAGTTATCATTATTGGTCTCCTCGACATCCATGTCTAATAACGGATCCAAAAACATTTTTTTCCCCTTACTCGGCAGATCTCGTCTGAAAGTTTTCACAAACAAACCTTTATGGTCACAAAATTTATTTTGAGATCTATTACCTATACGGTTATGGAGATCAAATTCACAGATCCGTTTTTCAAAGATCTTAGTGAAGCTTTATAGATTCTAGACTAATCAATGTTTAGCTCTGATACCACATATAGGCCAATCCAATCACAAGATCTTCATAGATAGATGTACAATACTTAAATACAAATTGAAAATAATCATATGCGTATTTTGATTGTCATGATACGCAGTGAAAATTGATCACAATGAGTACGCGGCTAAATCATGAACAAACAACGTTAATCGGCTTCACTTTCCTAATGTCCTCCACGGTCGGTGTAGATAAGTCAACATGCATAGCACCATTAGGGTTAAGACAGATGACCGACTTGATATCTATAGAGATATAGTAATTATTGCACATACTCATCACGGGTCAATAAATATCTATCCAATTCACACTAATCAATCCTATATTAGACTAAATAAGAATCCATTGTCTCACTTTATTAAACCAACTAATTAGTCCAATTTAATATGATGACAATTAATATAATCCAATTACGAAGATTTAACTATTAAATCTAACACGACTACCAACCGCCGCCCAAGCACGGGCACTCGAGGTCTCAGAAATAGTCGACCCATCATTAGAAGCAGCTGCCAATTCAAGTGGCACACAACTGGGGGCACCTGCCCCAGGTGGACACAAATCCAAATGTTAGATTCTTCCAATCTGTACGGCATTTAAATTATTCGCTCGAACGATCTTCGTTCGAGTTCAATCTAACTTCAATATCATCAGATAAAAATAAAAACACCGAAAGAGAATAGAAACTTGAAAGTAAGAAGAATATGTGGATCTCAAGAGAGATTGTTTTGTATTGAAATAAGTGGTTTAACAAATGAGCCAAGATCCCTTTATGTACAAGTTCTCCTCCATAATCAACGATGAAGATCAAAACAATCTAACAGTCTATACATACATGTGGATTTTTCTAATAACCCACCCAAGATAAATCTTGGTGGCTTTCTACATCTTTACCTTCCTAGAATAAACCTTTGTGACTTCCTAATTCTCTGCCTTCCTACGATAAACCTTGGTGTTAATATATGACTATCTAGAAGATATGACTCTTTAGATGATTATCTCTATCAAGTAAAAACCTCACCAACTTAGCTCATACATGACAACCGGCTTCACAGTACTGGAAATTTTTGCATTGCGCTTACTAACGAGAGGGTACTAAAATACTTGTTGGCTGAACTTGGTCGGGAGATCGCTTAGAACTATGCGGGATTACAATTCATCGTGAGATTGAGGTTAAACAAGATCATAGACAGGGACATCAAGAAATAGCATCTGGAAGTAGTTCTATTGGTGGAAAAACGTATAACGAACAATGTAAACAGAAGTAGTTTGTGACTTCTTCAGCAGATGGAGCTATTAACTTTGCAGCTTGTTATTGGGTCGCAAAAACCATCTCTCTCTCGCAATTGCCCGCTTAAAACACCACTAACTGAAAAAAAGCGAGAAAATGAGATCAAGCAAGATGAAATCAAGCACGAAATAAGATAGCAGAACTTTCCGAATTTCATTCACATCAGCGATAGAACCCTAGGACTCCTCGGATAATAAGCAAGTACAACTTTGGATACTGAAACAACTTGAGACATCGAATCCCTCAGGACATTGAAAACTCCAAACTCCTATGAATTCATCACATAGATCTCTTGATGTCACCAGGACCAGAAGAAGTCCATCAGAAACTAAGACACACAATGACTCCTTTGTCCATTGCATCACAAAGACAGATATTACAAGTTCAACTTCAGCTTATTTTTCCTCCTACAGTAGCAAAATGTCACGGTTGATCACCTTCGCTGTGATAGTATAATAAGTTAGTATGACACACATCAGGGAGCAGTATGTGCATGGTCTGTTACGCTTCGGCAATTTACGTCGACGCTATAAAACCGGTCGTACGCTTCAGGTTGCACCTGACGTGGTAACCGTGATTTCAACTTCTCAACCTGTTGCAGAGTCCATGACTTCAGCTCGAGAGCAGGTACATAATATCCATTAGTTTGACAACCGATGAATACTGTCATACTGCTAAGTGAAACGGCATACGCAACTAGGCATAATGCGAGCTGAGTTTCACCTTCATATCCAAGAAATCCATCTAAAGTTACATTCTTGAGGTTGCTATGTGTAGATTCCCCAACTTTCTCTTGCAATACATTTTCAGTGTTGCCCATATCAGAATTTTCCAGGGCAAGATCATACCTACAAAGCTGCCATCAGAAACAAGAGGTCAAGCGAGGATGATAATCTTGTAAAAGAATAACAGACACATGAAAGCAGTATGAAGAACTTAGCCGATGAGCAAGATACAGACCTCAATGACGAATGAGGACAACATCGGGGCTGCTTTCACCAGAGACAGATATTCAAGTTCCTCGTAGCTCCCATCAGCAACAGCCTTCAACCGTAATCGTGTGAGTTTACTGAAAATTGCATATGGCTTGATTGGGTAGTCAAAACTCTGCACAGATATACAACACAAAACTCAAAAGACGTCACCAAGATGAAGGTTTGTCCTGTAAATGTGAGTTTGAGTCAAGAATCAGCAGAACTCAGAAATTAAATTTGAGGTACTTACAATGCCAAGCGCATCCAAGGTTAATGTTTGGATCTGAGGAAGAACGGAGAGGTCTAATGGTTTTTCACCCGAGAGGTAACGACCCGCAAGGTACAAATCAACAAGCTTCTTGGTATTTGTACACACAATGTCAATCAGGCATCCAGTATAACTAAAGAAAGAGAGGTTTTCTGCAGAAATCTCAACTCTTTTAAGTCCATAACATGATGTGATCCGCAATTCCTTCAAGTTTATTGATGGGACTGAAGCTCGAAGAGTTGCATTGCAATGTGAGTATTTCACCTCTAGCACTTTGAGGTTGGGACAAGAAGATAATATCTGATTAAGATCAACTCCACGCACATTTGCCATTGATAATCTGAGTTTTTGTAAGGAATTGAAGCAATAATCACGTTTGGGAGGGAACTCATAGCGCCATTCATATATCAAACCATCAAGTCCAAAATCAAGCGAAATCCTCCTAACTTTCCTTTCTCTTGCAAACTCAAGCCATCCATCAATATCATCTTCATATCCCTGAGATAAGTTATTGGATTGGTATATCCACAGTGCATCCACGGTTGGAGCCCTATGAGAGCTCAAGATCTTGTTTACTATAGCAACATACCGCTTTCTGTCTGCACGTAACTGTTTCCGACATCCGTACACGAAGGGGTCCGTTTTCGGTATAAAATCCAAAGGGCCCGTATAAAAGGTCCAGAGATGTTTCCACCTATGAGAAAGAACACTGGTCCTTGCAGCTTCTTTCAAAGACATCATAGAGATTATCAAGACGAGGACATCATCCGGTAAGCTTTCAAAGAGATCTGATCCTGTAAGACATGTTGATATCCCATCTAGAGAGCACTAAGAAGAGGAATACATTCATCAATATTACTTCCAGACCAAAAGGTAAAACTAGGGTCGTCATAGCCCAAACTTTTCTACATAAGTCAGTTCAAGCCCATGATAAAACCGTCAATATTACTATCAGTTTGTTCCGTTATGGACCCACCACGTCGATAAGTTCACACGCACGACTAAATCTAATGAAATACAAATTTCATATTTCAATACGAAGAAATCTCTATTTTTTACACTCTTACTAAAATATAAAAAATACAACACTCTAATTTTTGATATTATTCATAACACATTGAGGGACTTCGTTCTACCAATTAGACGAAGCAAACATCAGTTTTTTTTTAGCAAACACAACATTAAATATCATATGTGTTTCATAAACAAATTACAAAAAACATCATTTGATCATACAGCAAGATGAGTTAAAGTTCTTCCCGTACAATTATACTGATGTATTTTTTATTGGATGGAGAGAGCATTATTCTTGAGCCATACAAACACAAGTTGGTAGATTTGTTGATGTTTTTTTCTCTTGTACTTTCTTTTTAGGTTTTGAATTAAAATTCAAAAATCATCCAACTCCAAATGAATTAAAATTCAAAAATCATCCAACTCCAAATGTAGACCGATGCATTACACTTACCACACACAACGTCATGTATGATGTGTCACATCTTTTCTTTTATATGTATATATGGTGCAATTGATTTGGACGAAGGGAGTCGTATCAAACATCCCAAAATTGTCAATGATTTTCTTTAAGATACCATTGAGTGGGATTATGAGAGAATGGATCCGTGGATTTTCGATCCAGTGATTTGAGTTTATTTGGTAATTTAGAATTCTTTTGTATTTTTTATTAGATTTTTTATTGGTATAATCTTTAAGGGGTTATTCTTATTAAATTTTTTAGTTTTTTTTTTCGGATTGATATTTTCTCAACGAGATTTTAAATTATTTTTTAAATGAAAAAAAAATCAGTAGTATATGTGCTGCTGATTACCAACGATAAACGATCCAACTCTGATTGTAAGACCATACTTATCTTGGGAGACTATATTTGTAAGGAGAGTTAGAGTGATATCATTTAAAAGAATTTGTTACAATGAGATATCACATAAAATCTCTAATACCCATATATGATATACAGGATAAGATGAATCGGATAACTTATCCTACTTATCCTATGATATTATCAATCCCATCCATTGTGATAAGAATTTTAACACAAAAAACTTTCCCCCGTTGCTTGACAGCTTAACAGTCGCCCAACCCCGTACACCCTCAGACCATCGATCGCTGGCCAATTGTCCCTTACCGGCTGACCAACAACAGTCGATCATCGGACACCGCCCGTTGCCCGCCCCGTTTATCGTTTGTCGTCCGATCTTCATACGTCATCAGAGCGTCATTGCCCGCCGACTAACCATCGCCCGTCGGTAGATCACTGACAGCCATCTGTCGTTAGACCATTCCATGTCTAATTGTCCGACCGTCGATCGTTGTCCGCCCGACCGCCAAACTCTTAGGATTTCGGAAATATGGTTTGGAGATGTCCTATCACATGATTTGTTGATAACTATACGTAGAATTGTTTTCAATTGATAATTCATGAAAGTAATGAGGTGGTTGCTGATTTGCCTTTTCGCTTGTCTCCTCATTGTAGCGCCCGGCCGTAATGTTGATTCTTTCTTATCCTCCACTGTTTCGGGTAATTGTAATCTGATTTCTTGACAACAGTAACTTCTTGTTACATTACACCTTCTCTTCCTACTCAGGAAGTGTTGTGATTTAACCCTCGAGACAATCCCAGAATTGTAATGCAGCAGGCAATCGAACAATTTACAAGCACAATTGATAATAAACAAGAATGAAAAACGATACCAGATTTACGTGGGAAAAACCCTCAAGGGGAATGGGAAGAGAAAACTCACTAATCAATGAGTCAGATTATAGTGATTTTCTTTTGAGATCGCTCTCTCCTGTGTATCGCTCTTGAAAAGCCTTATTTGTCTTTCCTTATTTTTCTACACAATAAGGATCTATTTATAGAAGACAAAGTCAACAAGTCAATGTCAAAAATAACAATTTCTACCTTTGGTATTTACTTCACGATCCATACCAGAGGAACTCCCGTGTCATAGCCTGACACGTCCTTGCATCCCCCTTTGCGTGGCAGGGATTCTCTATCACAAACTCAGCTCGAAGAAACGTTGATCAAGTCTAAGCAATGCTCAAACTTGATCTTGAAAACTATCTTGATAAGCATATCTGCCGTATTCTCCTTTGTGTGAACCTTCTGAAAATCTATGTCTTTAGAATCCATCTATTCTCGGATCTTGTGAAACCTCACATCAATATGTTTTGTCCGAGCATGATACACCTGATTCTTAGCCAAATAGATTGTACTCGACTGTCACAAAACACGCAGACACCATTCTCCTGCTTGAAACCAAGTTCCTGCACTATATTCCTAAGCCACATAACCTCCTTTCCTGCCTCAGTCAAAGCCATATACTCTGCCTCTATAGTGGACAAAGCAACCACATCCTGTAGGACTGACCTCCAACTCACAGGATCACCACTGAAAGTAAATACATACCCGCTGGTAGACCTCCTGGAATCCAAATCATCTACATAATCTGCATCCACCATTCCAACTAAATCACTCTTCACATCCTGGCCATTAAACAAGATGCTATAATCTGTAGTTTTAGTCAAGTATCCCAGAATCCGCTTCATAGCATTCCAATACTCTCTTTCTGGATTAGCCATATACTTGCTAACTATACCGACAGCTTGAGCAATATCTGGACGAGTACATATCATAGCATACATGAGACACCCTACTGCATTAGCATATGGCACACGAGACATACGATGCATCTCTTCCTCTGAATTTGGATAATGTTGAGCTGACAACTTAAACTGAGCACTCAAAGAAATTGTAACTGATTTTGCGTTCTTCATGTTGAATCTCAACAAAATCTTCTCAATGTAGCCTCTCTGAGTAAGCCACAGCTTCTTTGATGCTCTATCACGGACAATCTCCATGCCTAGGATCTTTTTCGCAGCACCAATATCCTTCATTTCAAATTCTGAGCTCAACATTTGCTTCAAGTGAAGAATTACATCTCTATTCTTCGAAGCAATTAGCATATCATCTGCATAGAGACTAAGCAGCACAATGGAACCATCATCACAAAAGAGGAATATCTGTGTGAAACCATGAACCCATCAAATCGTTTCTATCACTGCCTTGGAGACTGCTGCAGGCCATACAACGACCGCTTCAGCTTGCAAACCAGCCCTTCTTTACCCTGCTCTACGAACCCCTCCGCCTGATTCATGTAGATGGCCTCCTCTAAGAAACCATGAAGAAAAGCAATCTTTACGTCCATCTGCTCTAACTCCATATCAAATGATGTGACTAATGCCAAAATCAATCAAATAGACGTGTGCTTCACCATAGGAGAGAAGATCTCGTTGTAGTCTATATCTTCTTTCTGAGAAAATCGCTTAGCCATTAGACGAGCTTTGTATTTCTCACTCTCCTTAATTCTGAGCACCCACTTGCAATCAACGGACTTTTTTCCTTCTGGAAGTTTCACCAACTCCTAAGTTTGGTTCTTCTTGAGTGACTTCATTTTCTCCACCACAACTGTCAACCATTTATCACGATCATATGAATTGATAGCCTCATGGTAAGAACTAGGATCACCTCCACCAGCAACCAACGCGAAAGCAAGTATGTCTTCAAAACCATATCTCTCAGGAGCCTTCGCATTCCGTTTTCCTCTATCTAAGGTAATATTGTTGGACTCCTGCTGTTGCACTGATCTTGTATCAGCTACAACCTGCTCAACCTGGTCAAATTGATTTACCTGATCAATCTCTGTCGAGCCCTGCTAATCAGAAACTTGCTCATTCATCTCTAGAAGCTTTATTTCGATCTGTTTCTCCTTAACATTAACTTTCCCACTGTTTTGTTTCATCGTGTGATCCTCATCAAAGATCACATCTCTGCTGATCACTTTCTTCCTTGCTATAGGATCCCACAACCTATACCCTTTCACATCATCCTCACATCCAAGAAAGATGCATTGCTTTGACCTAGCATTTATCTTACATCTCTCAAAGCTCTGCATGTGAACATAGGTAGGACATCCAAAAATTCTCAAAATAGAATAATCAATAGATTTTTCAGACCATACCTCCTCTGGAATGCGATGATAAATGGCTGAAGAAGGACTTCTGTTGATGAGATAACAAGCTGTGTTAACAGCCTCTGCCCAAAAATTCTTAGGCAACCTTGCGTTCAACCTCATGCATCTAGCTCTCTCCAGCAAAGTCTTGTTCATCCTCTCAGCTACTCCATTCTGCTCTGGTGTACCCTTGACCGTGAAGTGCCTAATGATACCCTCATCTTTGCAGAACTGGATAAACTGACCGTCTGTGTATTCTGTGCCATTATCAGATCTAAGATACTTCAGCTTCTTCCCTGATTGAGTCTCAAGTCGTGCCTTCCACTGTTTGAAGATGTTGAATACCTCTGACTTCTGTTTCACGAAGTATACCAAAACTCTCCTAGAGTAGTCATCAATAAAGTTCACAAAGTACTGTGCTCCACCTATTGAAGTGTCTTTAATAGGCCTCCAGACATCGACATGTACATAATCTAATACCTCCTTGCTAGAATGAGATGTTGTCTTGAAGCTCACACGACGTTGCTTCCAAGAACACAAAATTTACAGAATTTTAACTCACCTAATTTCACCCCCTTTAGCAAATTTCTCTTGTGAAGATGTCCCATACCCACCTTCACTCAAATGCCCTAGTCACATATGCCAAACCTTGATGTCATATCTAGCCGAATATGAACCTGAAGCCGCTGCAGCTCTACTCAAAACAATATTCCCTATCAATCTGTATACGTTTTCTGTCTTCTCTGCCTTCATAACCACCAGCGATCCCTTTGACACCCTCATGACGCCATCTCTGATTAATACCCCATAACTAGTTGAGTTTAGAGTGTCCACTGATATCAGATTTTTCCTAAGGTCTGGGACATACCTCACATCCCCAAGTGTTCTAACAATGTCATCAAACATCTTCACCTTCACAGTACCTAATCCAGCCACCTTGCATACCGTGTCATTTCCCATAACCACGGATCCTCCACTGCACGGAGTCAGAGTATCGAACCAATCTCTAAACTAGCACATATGGAACGAGCACCCGGAATCCATGATTCACTTGTTTCTCAAATCATCATCTCGAGCTGCTAGTGCAATTTCATAGGATTCAGCGACTCCAGAAGCCACGTAGAGATCATCGTCGCTGTCATCTACACCCTTAACAACACTTGCAGAGTCCGAAGACTTTCCTAGCTTGTTCTTGTTCTGAGGACATTGAGCTCTCATATGCCTCTTTTCATGGTACTTGTAGCACTCAACTTGAGAGAGATCTCCTTTTTCTGATCGAGACTTGGATCTCGATTTTCCTCTGTTACTATACTTCTGTGCTGACCTCTACCTATGTTCTCTGATTTCTCCATGTATCCTTCTCTATGACTGGATCTGGAAGGGCTCAACTTGTTGACATCAAGAACTGCAGAAGTCACCTTCTCAACACTCAACTTGTCCTTGCCAACAAGTAGTGTTGTCTTCAAGGTAGCATACGAACTCGGAAGAGACTTTAGTAGACTCAATGCCTGATCCTCCTCAACCACCTTAACATCCAAACTAGCCAGTTGCGTCACAAGCCGATTGAACTCGACGATATGATCGTTCAAATCTGCCCCCTCCTTCATCTTGAGGTCGAACAGATATGCCTTCAAATACAACTGATTTGACAACGATTTAGACATGTGCACAGAACTTAATTTGTCCCACATCTTCGCCGGTGAGATCCTCAGTCAGAACCTGATACTTAACCTGCGGCGTAAGACTCAATCTGAATGTGGATGCGGCCTTAGCTTCTAATTCCTCCCAGTCTTCCTCTTTCATACCAGTCGATTTCTGTCCTTTCAGTGCCTTGAACAGTCCTTGTTGCACAAGAACATCTTTGATCATACTTTGTCAAATGTTGAAATTATTCTTCCCATCAAATGGCTCAATCTTAAACTTAACCGTATTCACCATTGTCTCAACTCCTGAAAACCAATAAAAATTCTAACTTTCCAATTATTCTTTCGAATCAACCAGAATACCCCGATCGAAAAACGAACGATTAAAAAAACTAAACCCAATTTTTCAACAACAAACCACCAATCTTCCCTAAAAAATCACCAAGCTTCTCAAATCTCTTGTCATCAATTTCTCAAGACAACCACTATTCCCCAAAACAAAACCTATTCACGGATTGGGCACAGTCGGCGGGACGACAGAGGAGTCCCTGGCGACGGACGAGAGTGGCCCATTCTCTGGCTGATGGCGGCGGATCTCTGGCCGACGATGACGGTGGGCGAGGACGACGTTGACGGTGGAGCTCGATCTTTGGCCGACGTTGGGGCTGGATGATCGGGAGAGAGGCGACGACCAACGGCTCGGCTGCGGGGACTGTCAGCGATGGATTCTGCGGGGAACAACGACCTTGGGACGAACGTTGGCAGGGGCGGCAAGCGGGGAAGAGGGCAGCGGGGTCGGCGGCTTAGATCTCCTCTTGCGGCTGATTTCTATGGTTGTAGGCTAATCTCAATCAAAAAATTAACTTTGCTCTGATATCACTCGTTGTGATTTAACCCTCGAGACAATCCAAGAATTGTAATGCAGCAGATAATCGATTAATTCACAAGCATAATTGATAATAAACAAGAATGAAAAACGACATTAGATTTACGTGGGAAAAACCCTCAAAGGGAAGAAAAACTCCACGGGAAGAGAAAACTCACCAAACAAGGAGTGAGATTATAGTGATTTTCTTTTGAGATCGTTCTCTTCTGTGTATCGCTCTTGAAAACCCTAATTTCTCTCTTCTTATTTTTCGACACAATAAGGATCTATATATAGGAGACAAAGTTAACAAGTCAATGCCAAAAATAATAGGAAGCAAAGAGCAAGGAAAACATTGACACAAATTTCGTGACAGGTATCAAGCGAGGCGTCGGTGGTGGTGGACATGGCGGTGGTCATGCCGCTGGTGGTCATGGCGAAGCTAGTGGTCATGGTTCTCATCCTGGCACAGGAAGCCACCCGATGATCCATGGAGGTGGCGCGACGGGTGCTGATCATTCCTGTCTTCTTGGTAACATTTAGTCTCCATATATTTAATCTATATTTTGGCTCTGTTTTGATTTGTCATTCTAACTAACTAGTGTTGTCTTAAGGGTATCTTGTTTGGCTTTTGTTAGCACTTCCAAATTATCTCGAATTTAATGTACATATGTGATGACAACCAAATTTTAGTCCTCTTAGTTGCAAAAGACTAAGGACCTATTTGGATGGGTTGATAAAAAATATTTATAAACATTTATGATTAACAGTTTGATGTTTGATAGAAAAACAGCTTAAAATTATTTTGTATGGTCAAAGACAGTTTTGATTTCTCCGACAGTTTCAAACGACTTATGTGTAAGGATAAAAATGCTTAAAGTTATATTCTTTCTGTCACAAATGAATTACAACACATTACTAAAAATTGATATCCCAAATAAATTACGATGTTTTCTAATTTAGCAAGGTTTTGGTGTATAAATATCAATAGTATCCCTATTTTATATCACATCATCACTATTTTTTCTTTTTCTATCCACTCACATATCTAACCCTTTCTCTTTATTCTTTCTCACACTATCCACTCACAATTCATCTAATTATTCCTATAAAATCATAAAGGGTATTTGAGTAAAATGACACAAAAACAAGTGATTTCTTAATACTCGTGTCAAATCAATATTTCGCAATTCATTTGAGACGGAGGGAATAATTAAAAAAATTATCAAACACCCTTTTCAACATTGTAAAAACTTAAAGTTAATTTTAACCAATTTTAAACCCAACCCAACAGGCTCTAACTTATTATCAAAATTTTGATTAGCAGTACTATTAACATCACTATTTCCTTTCTTCCTTTAAAATTACAGCATATCACGCATTACCTATTATTCAGAGCGTGAAGTTTTATGAACTCTTTTGATCTAGATTATTCAACGCGCATATTTATACACATTATTCAACAATGGAATGAAGAATATCATTAGTGTTAGTAACATAGTATTAAAATAGATGAAAAATGATGTCACGAATTCGACTCGAGAATCTGATGAATCTGAATATCACAATCAAATAAGGATCAAGACGAATAAGAAATAACGCAACAACACGTAGGATTTAACGTGGGAGAAACCCAATCTCCAGGAAAAAAACCCACAAAAAATAATCCATTAATCGAATTACACGATTACAACAATCGTTTCTCTAAACTCACTCAATCTCTCTTGTGTTTCGCTCAAATTTGGAAAAAGCTCACACAATCCATAATCTGGCCGGGACATTACAATGAGTGAGTGAAAGAAGTGTAAATCCATAATTGGTGGGATAATTCCGTGGTATAAAATACAAAGAGCGTTATGCCTATCGCATGTGTTATACAGTGACTTGGTGGTGACATTCCTTCATCGACCTTGTGAGGTCGTTTTGGTATGAGAGAAACTCACTGTAGGAGATCATGAACTCCGGTTTAGCTGATGGATAACCCTTTAGGAGATCATGAACTCCGGTTTAGCTGATGGATATCCCTTTAGCTAAAGCTAAATAAAGTTGTTAAGTTGATATTGAATAAGTCTCGTCAAGGATACAATTATAACGTTGAGGATATCTATTGTCTGTTTTCACTGTGTTTATGAGATGATAATAGTGAACGTCGGAATTACATGATGGTTTCAAATTGCTGGAACAAAGGACCCAAGTGATCATTTTCTTTTTTTTTCTCTTAATCTTCTTCTCTCGTGTTACTCCTGATAAGGGGGACGACACGTTATTTAGCTCATATGCCTCACGTTTTTTTTTTTTCTCTTTTCTGTATTTTCAAGAGTTAGAGACAACGGACATGTGTGATATAGGTTATGGTGCTAATATACGTCTACTGTATTATGATTTATGGACTAAATAAAATATATAATAAATGAGAATTTTTTGCTGTATTAGATAATATTATTGGTTTGTATCTAAGTACGTTTTATTTGTTTCTGTATCTAAGCTGGTTTAAGTAATTTTCGTCTAACTGAGACGTTGAGCCCATAGTGACGTCATATGTATCATTAATAAGTAATGGATATTCGAGGCGTTACACTTTGTTTCGCGGATATGTTTTTTTTTTTTTTTTTTTTTTTTTTTTTTTTTTTTTTTTTTTTTTTTTTTTTTTTTTTTTTTGTCTTGGTTGAAGGCGATGGTGATTCCTAGCGATTACCAAAAAGCTATCAGTTTCATTGATCATGATAAATGAAAGTTGGCTATGGTAGAGGAGTTAGAGTCACTTAGGAAGAATAAGACTTGAGAGTTGGTGAAACTTCCAAAGGGGTCAAAGCCAGTTGTATGCAAGTGAGTGTTCAGAATTAAAGAGGGACAGAAGTATAAGGCTCGTTTGGTGGCTAAAGGATACTCTCAGAAATAGGGTATTGATTACAACGAGATTTTCTCTCAGGTGGTGAAACACACGTCAATAAGGTTACTTCTTGCATAGGTAGCAACTTATGATATGAAGGTAGAACAGCTTGATGTGAAAATCGTTTTTTCTTCACGGGTACCTTGAGGAGACCATCTCTATATGCAACAGCCGGAAGGGTTCGTGGAATTGGATAAGGAAAGTTGGGTGTGCAAGTTGACGAGATCGTTATACGGCCTGAAGAAATCTCCTAGGTAGTGGTATAAGTGATTCGATGGTTTCATGATAACACATGGATATTCCCGTTGTGAGTGTGATCCTTATGTCTACTATTGGTTTTGTAATGATGGTTCAATTGTGCTGTTAAGTCTCTATGTGAATGACATGTTGATAGCTCCGAAGGAGAAATAGCACATTGTCAAGTTAAAGAAGATGTTGAGCAAGGAGTTCGACATGAAGGATCTTGGTGTTGTTAAAAAGATCCTTGGGATTGCAATCCAAAGAGATAGGAAAACAAAGAAGTTATAGTTGACACAAAAAAGGTATATTGAGAAGGTCTTGGAGAGATTTAGTATGCGGGATGCTAAGCCAATCTCTACACCGTTGGAAGCTCAATTCAGTTTGTCGTCATAGATGCGTCCCAATCAGAAGAAGAGGTGTACATTTCTCGAGTATCGTATGCTAATACGGTTGGATGTCTCATGTATGTCATGGTACGTACTCGTCCCGACATTGCTCAAGTTGTTAGTGTAGTCAGTAGATATAGGACAAATCCGAGTAAAAAGCATTGGAATGTTGTGAAGTAGATAATGCGATATATGGCTGGAAATACAAATTACGACATCATGTTTGATGGCAATAAGGTTAAGAACAGAGTTGTTAATTTAGTTGACTCAGATTATACGGGTGATTTGGATTCCAGAATGTCTACGAGTGGATATGTGTTCATGTTCTGTGGTGGTTCTATTTGTTGGAGATCTGTGTTACAGCATGCTGTGGCATTGTCAACTACAGAGGCAGAATACATGGAATTAACGAAAGCTGGTAGGGAAGCATTGTGGCTCAAAGGCATTGTTGAGCAGTTTGGTTGCAAGCAGGATGGTATTCAGTTGTTGTGTGATAGTCGGAGTGCAATGTATTTGACGAAGAATCAAGTCTATCATGCTCGGACAAAGCATATTGATGTAAGGTATCACAAGATTTGAGAATGGGTTGATTCTCAAGACATAGACTTGGTGAAGGCTCACAATAAGGAGAATGTCACGGATATGCTAACCAAGGTTGTTTCGGCCATCAAGTTCATGCATTGCTTGGACTTGATCAACGTCGCCTCTTGTTGAGTTCGTGGTGGAGCATCCTCAACCACATGAAAAGGGATACAACTTCGTGCCCAGGTTGGGGTACGAGGATACTCGATGAGATGCTTGTTGTGGTTCAAAGGCTCAAACCTTTTTACAGCTCTTACGTCAAGGTGGAGATTATTGAAATTGTTGTGAAAAGTGCAAAATCGTCGTGTTTTATGGTGGAGAAGGACACAGACTAGAGACATGGCCATGAAAGAGCAAACACGACCGTGCATCATGTTGTGAGAAATTCTCGAAACACGAGCTCACTCTAGGCCGTGCAAGGCAACATGGTCGTGCAAGGATTTGCTGGGATCTCAAAACACGGCCTGCCACGGGCTGTGCGCCATTGGACACGGTCGTGCTAGGCCATGGTGATTTTTCTCCGCGTTTTTTAATTGTTGTTTTTATCGAGACCTATATATATACCTATGTAATTAGGGTTTTCAATGACGAGAGAGTGATCAAATCAAAGAGTTTCCTCTAGGTTTGAGGAGCGATGCAAAAGCGAGATTGAGTGGATTCGGATAGAGACGAAGCACTATAATCCGTTATTCATTAATGATCCATTTTCACATGGGTTTTTTTTCCTTGAACGTTTTTCCCACATAAATTCTTTGTGTCGTTTTGTATTCGTTCTTTCGATTGCTCTTCATATTGTTTGTTCGTAATTGTGAACATCTTCAAAAGGCCCATAATCTCTAAAATTATCCAAATTGGGTTTTCCTCCTAAATCAACCCCCCC
>JAOVYX010021627.1:0-15553 GCA_035668315.1 Drosera spatulata
TCCTTTCCCGCTTCCAGTTTTCAGGGCAACCCTGGATTATGCGGCGATCCACTTCCTCCTTGTAAGCAGGTAAAGAACTGAACCGGTCACGGATTGTGTCGCTCGTATTGACACTCCAACCTATAAATCCATGTAACTTAAATCAAAAACTTGTTCGAAATATGTATGCATACAAGAAATCTTGAAAGTTGATACCGTACTACTAATTTTTCACAAAATGATGCGATCTTTGCCCCAGGAACAAATCAACAGTCTACGAACTTCGAATCCTCGTTGGACGATTTCATGCTAGAATTCACATCACATTTACATAGCCCTAAACATCAACAGACAACCGCCTCAAATTGGATCATCCCTCGAATCCCACAACACCATTCATACCCAATCGTATTTCCCATATCTCACAAGTATAACCAAAACTACCCACCAAAGATCATCTCATCAGAATCCGTTCAGTCGAGAAAACTTTACATGATTATCAACACCCCAATAACCAAAAAAAGAAAAAAGAAAGAAAGCAACCGGCAAAATCGAAGATCAAAACATGAGATTGGTTTTGTAGCTTTGTACCCAGAAATGGGTTTTGCGTTCCTACGGCGATGAGGATCCGATTGATTCGGCCGGGTTTGGAGGTGATCCATGAAGGAGAGTTTTGCAAGCAGGGGGAAGAAAAATTGGAGGGTGGTTTGGTTGGAAAAGAGAGAGCCAGATGCGGTTGAGAGAAGGGTCGGATTCGATTGCCGATCGAAACATATTTATGACTCCCTCCTTCCCACAACAATACATAATTTATTTATTTTTTAAAATTTATTTATAATTTAATTAATATTTAATCTAAAAAAATTACGTCAATTATATTTCATTATAAAATAACAATTATCTTATCTCTCACAAAAGATAAAGTAATAGCCGACCAACTACGTTATTTTATTATACTATCTTTAAAAAATTTTCTTTATTTATCAAATTTCATAAAAATTCAACACATACATAAATTTTCACGTCGGATCAAATAATTATATATATTATGAAACGAAAGAAGTAATATCTAAGATAAATTTTTGAAAATTTGATTTTCTGATACAAATCAAATTTCCTCTTTGAACATATGAATATGTTGAGCATTATAAACTTACATTTTTTTATTTTATTTTTTTGAATCTATAAACTTACTTTGTTTGGGATAAAGGGAGTATTTGTTAAGCAAATTGGTGCAAATCAAATTTATCTTCTCTTCCATGTGTTTCAAAGAATTACAATCGTTTGATCTGATACGATAATTTATGTGTGTGTTATTTTTTTATTATAAAGATTTATTTGTCTTTTGACTTGCGTGAGTGAAAGAAGTGAGGAAAAAAAAGAAAAAATAGTATGATAGATTGATGTGATATAAAATAAATGGTTTAAATGTTTGATATTTTTATAGAAAAAAGTCTTTAAATGAGATAATATTATAATTTAATTAAGAGATCCCAATTTAATGAATGTTATAATTTTTCTGAGACGAAGGGAATATTACAGTGCAAAACATGGTTTAGTTTAAGTATCATATGGATAATTGTGAAATGCTTGCCAACGTAACTAACAATCTCCATGGTTATGAAATGTAGATCAATATTACGATAATACATCATGAGTATATATTGGCATCGTTTTATCAAATGACTTAAATGTAACGTTCTACTATCTCGAGCGTAGGGAAGAACGAGGATAAGAATTCATGTTGAATTCAAGTGTTGCGTTTCCAAAAGAGGGAGCGAGGGAGCGAGGGAGCGAGGGAGTGTGTACCTTATCCATCCAACTCTGTTTTTGAAATCAGGACAAGGACGCTTTCTCTCCCAGTTTTTTTTTCCTCACAAAAGCAGAAGAAGAAGAAACCAGCAAACATACAGAGTACCAGAGAAACAGAGGACTTACAAACACAAGCAAACGAGAGACCAGTATCTTCACCAAAACTCCAACCCAAAAACCCCAAACCTACAAACCCAGAAAATGGATACTCATTCAATGCTTCACCCAACAACTCTGGCTTTGGGCTCTTGCTGCTGCGGTTGTTGCTTCAAGCGAGCTCCGCCACCGCCGTCGCTGTCGCCGGTGATTCTCACGGAGTACACCGGCACCCCTCAAAATGGTGGCTCCGGCGACGACGATGGCAACGAGGACTCTTTCGTCGACGAGCTTCTCAACTTGAACAATGATGACGACAACACCACCGCCGACGAAGAACAAGACGAAGAGCAGGTTGTCGCTCAAATGGGACTCAAAATAGACCTCAACACGATACCTTGTTGTTCTCTTTCTTCTCCTCCTCCTCCTCCGGCACCACCCAAGGAAGCAGAAAACAGAGAGGATTCCCTCAATGACGACTTGGGCTCCGTCCTCGCCGTCCCGGTACACCAAAAATATCAACGTTTTTTGCTCCAAAGATTCAATTTTTATCAAATTATTTGCCTATCATAATTTGAAAGACATTGTAAGTGTTAAAGTTTCGATTTTTGAGACATTATGTGTATAAAGTTTCGATTTTTAATCAAATTTCTGCATTGTAGGCGGATGAGGCAGACTTGGAATGGCTATCGCAGTTCGTCGAAGACTCATTCTCTCACCATTTCCCTTCCTCCGGCCTCACCGGGCCCAAACCCTTCACTTTCGGGCCCGGCCCGACATCCCAAGGACCCGACGCGAAGACTTCCGCCCTCGCCCCGAGGTCGAAGCGGAGCAGACGGGCGAGGACAGGCGTCAGGGTGTGGTCCTCTTCTCTCACCGACTCGACCACCACCACCACCACGGCCTCGTCCTCGTCCTGTTCCTCTTCCTCTCCTCCGCCCCCGCATTTCCCCGCCAGTGGGTTGAAAAGGCCCGCGGCGGGGAATGCAGGTGGTGGGGCTATTGGAAGGAGGTGCGGTCACTGCGGGGTTCAGAAGACCCCACAGTGGCGTGAAGGGCCCAACGGGCCGAAGACGCTGTGCAATGCGTGCGGGGTGAGGTACAAGAAGGGCCGGCTGTTTCCCGAGTATAGGCCCGCTTCCAGCCCGACGTTCTCGAGGGAGTTGCATTCCAACAATCACAGGAAGGTGTTGGCGATGAGAAGGATGAAGGAGAAGGAGATGGTTATGATGATTGTGGCGGGCCGGAATGGGAACAATGGGTCAGGTTTGGAGGGTCCGATTCACAGTTTTGTATAGTGTTAGGGTTAGGGTTCCACAGTCTGAACTGGATTCCGGGTAGATGTTAGATAGTTGATCATATGCTAATTATGGATTAGTAGGGATGGTGCATTTGCTTGCCGGATTTTCATGGTAGGTTGATGTGTAACGTTACAATTAGTTGTAGTTGCTAGTTAGTAACTGCGTAGACATTAGGAATAGAAGAATCAGTTTTAAGTACGCTGTTCGCGTTGGCTCTTCTTTCTTTCGAGTTATTGTTTTTGTGGTTGTTTTCCAGTTTGTGTATGTCTTAAGAAGAGGTTTGATGGCGATGGAGATGACGGGGCGTTTGCTTAGTGTTTGAAGCGGATCGTGCTGGTTCTTGGTTAAAAGATTGATGAATTCTGTAAAGCAAAGCAAAAAAGGACACCTATGTGGTTTCTTTGTGTTATTCACATGAATTCAGTTGTATTTGTGCACTGCACAAAATGTGTGTTCACCGGCCAAAGAGACCATACCAATCCTAACTTGGTTCACAATTTTGGAGCAGCTAAACTGCTGAAAGATCATTAGGGCTTGGACTAGTACATCGATTAAATAACTCATGTTACATGTGCCCCTTGGGCCCTGGATGTTCTTGAAAAACATTGCAGGATCATCTAAATGTTTGAAACAGTAGGATTAATATATCAAAAAAACGATATTGATTCATATCTCTGATCTATCTGGGAAGGATCACTTTGTAGAAATATGAGATTCATTCCTAAAATCAATTGATAATAATAGGAGGAGAGATCAATGATCTATTTATATTGTTGTAGGCTTTATACGCCTCCTTACGCGAATACCTCTTTTGGGTTTGAAACGTGGACTGATAATCGGGTGACGTGAAGCACATGTGACGGTTAGTTCAACACGTATGTGTGAGTCTGACTGTAATACTATGTAGAAACATGAGGTCACTCTGAAAACCAATTGGCAATAAGAGAAGAGGTTCATGATCTATTTATACTGTTACAGATTTTATCTAAATTTCGATGCGGATTTAATATCTCTAACACGCCTATTCGCCCATATGGGATCGACTGGCAAGGTTGATGAATGTGATCAGCTTTTGCAATCTTTCTATGGTCACTCCTATCGTGATGGATTCTGTTGCATGTTACTCATACCTTGTTCGCTTTTGAAATTCAAATGCGATGTGGAGCGTTTAGTAAAGGAAAAGACAGCAAAAAGGAAGAGTACGTGCATGCAGCAGTCCATCCATCCATTGTTTCTTCAATTTCAGGACACAAGATACAGTGGATAAGATGAGGACACAAAGGTACATCAGCAGTAGCAGGCAAAATTGTATGGGGGCAAATGCCATGTACAAATTTGTGGAATTTAGCTTCAATCATCAACAAACAAGACACACTGCTTCCCATCTCCCAAGAACCATAAAAACAGAGGAAATTGCCCATGGATTGAAGTGGTTGTATGAGTGCTCCTTATGATCTCTTTCTTCTTCACATGTATGTTGTGAATCCTTATAAATGTAAATTTGCATGTTACCCTACATAAACAACATGTTTATTCAGAGAAACTAATCTTAAATATCCGTTCTAAGTTTTACTTATGTGTTGATATCTATTTTAAATTTTACAGTATATATTTGCAAAATTGCGATGCACTCTTATTCCAATGTCACATATATCATCTTAGCTCATGAAGCCATATATGTTGTGAATTTTGATGTTTGATATGTACACAATCAACAGACTGAAATATCCCCAAAATTCTTCAAATTTGAGTCAAACTATAAAAGCAACATAGCGGAAGATCGAAGCAAAGGAAAGTATTGTGCCTCAAGCTTCCTGCAGCACTATTTCACTATAATTCATAAATGTCGTGTTGCGTAACAATATTATGATACATCAGATGGATGGCTACCTATCTTCGTCATAACAACACCAACTAACTTTATATACAGTTCTATAATGTTGTTGCACATGTCCAACATCTTGGCTGGTACTCCCTCCGTCCCACGGAAAACACAACATTTGTCACATAGATAATAAAATTGATCGCGTTAAGAATGATTTGGTAGACGAGCAAATAATGTGCTTTATAAAATTATCGTGAAACAAATATAATTTTTTTTTTACATATTATAATCCCAAGTTAAAATAAAATTCGTATCATATTATTTAGTAGCAAATAACGCATTAAAATTCATGATGAATAATATAGTTACTACATAATGTTATATTTTTTATGGGACGGAGGAGTACATGTTTGTGTCGATAAGCTCTCTGTATTAGTGTCTAAGTTCGTGGATGTCAGGGACTACAAAAAAACACGAACAATGCATTATTTCGTGATCTATGTAATCCAACTATTGTATCCCTCTATCTCAGTTTAATTATAACACTTTTCTTTTAGCAATGAATTTATATTAATTTAATCAAACTATTCCATCATTTTCTTTCTTTCCCTTTCTTATTATGTCTCCTAAACCTCATTTATATCCTCACTATCATTAAAAAATTATTCTTTATTCATTAAATTTTATACAAATTCAACATACACATTAAATCTTATGCCTGGTTAAATCATTATAATTAAATTGAGACGAAAATAATAATATAAAGAGATCATTTTTTGATATATTTGAGATGATCTCAATTTCATCTGTGTTTTATTTCCCTTTCTTTATTTCCTTCTTTCTTTCTTTTTTTTTTTTTGTTTTTTTTGTTTTTTTTTGTTTTTTTGAGGAAAGTAAGTTAACTGTTATTTTTGATATGAAACTTGCAAAAGCCACCACAAGAGTCAAAAAATGACGAGTGAAGAACAATCATAGTTTAACAAAACTGGGCCGCTCTAAGTATGAGGTAGTGACTGGTCTTTTTTTATCAGCTCATTGGGCCACAAGGCCCATGCTATTCCATGCCTTCATCATGGCCCAAATCACTCACTTCAAGTCTCAGAAGCTCGCGGCCCAGTGTTATAGTCCAGCTAGGACTGCTAACAAGTACTAGAAAACCTCTGGGTTCTTTGATGCTTGAAATCTTGAAAACCAAAATAACTAGTAAAAATAAAAAAAATCTTTTAAAAAAGTAATAGAGATAGAAAAATATTAACGAAAATCAAACAATTTGTTAATAAAAAAGTTTTTTGGTAAGTGAAATCTTAATCAGTTCTCAAATTGCTTGTGGATAGATGTGAAACGGGATGGCGAGTTTCTTCCATTAATGACGATTCCAGATGACTTTGCTACCGAAAGTATAAAAATAACTACGATTTGCACGAAAGCTAGGCATTAAAAATTGTCAATGCATACATATTTCAGCAATAAAGCAAGATACTAGTGTGTTAATTTCCAATGAAATGGATGGAAGTAGGTGAAGATGATGATGGTGGCATGACCAATCCATATTCATATATCAATCCTTTGCGTATAATTAATCAGCAAAGGAGAAATATGATATGATAATCATATGATATTGTTAAGGTCTTACTCGTGACATTAGGTGATGTAATTTTCCACAATTACATATTTCTTGATATATCAAGAACAATTTCCCTGGTCCATACCAAAGTTTTATACACTATTACACTGATCTTATTCTTAGATGTGATCTAATTTGATTGACCATGTCTTTTTCATTTTGAATGTGGTTGCTCTCGATCGGCTGGAACCGATGTCGTCTCAAAACATGAATTTTGCATGATAGGCATTTTGATCAGGACGTTCACCAACTTGGTTATACGTTATGATCAATGTGTTTGTTCCAATTCCATCGATCTACCTAGATCGTGTTTGAAAGGGATCTAGCTTCAACAGTCAGCATCCTAAGTTTTCGTGATATTTCGAGAAATATAAAGGTTGCTTGATCATACAAGTATGAAACCAACAACAGTATTTAGTGTTAGACCGCCCAAAGCTTAAGAGGAGAGCCCCAATCCCAAAAAATCAGTTCAATAGAACAGAAAATCTCTTAAATTTATAAACCATTTTATAATTTTCCACGTGATCGATTTGGATAAATCCCACGTCGTAATATTCGTCACCTTTTGAGAACCGGACGTCCACAAACGACTTCATTCTGGACTCTTCGTAAAGAAGATTGGACCTTTTCTTTCTAGATCTCATCAAGCACCATATAACCTTCGATCCCTAGATATCTGTGGTGGTCTATTTTGGACGACTTTCAATCCAGACTTTCACGTCATCAGGCAGAACTCTTTCCTCCCAGACCTTATCAAAAGTCAGGTAGCCCCTTCCGAGGTTGCCCCTTCCATATCATCTGATCTCTCAACGAGAGCTCCAATGTTACACCCGAAGTATATAAGAGAAGAGTTCAATCCAAAAGAAAACTAATCAAATAGGAGGAAGAACTGTTCAAACTTATAAATCATTCCATAATTCCAACGTGATCGATATGGGCCACATCGTAACATATTCATACTTTATCCGTCTCAATTTAATTGCAACAGTTTGACCCGACACGAAAGTTTATGTATGCGTTGAATTTATATGGAATTTGATGAAGAAAGAATATTTTTTAGAGATAGTGGGATGTAAGTGAGATTTAGGAAAAAGAATGAGAGAGAATGAGGAAAGAGATGATTGGGTAGTTTGATTATATTAATACAGATTCATTATCAAATAAAAATAAAATAAAATATTGTATTTATATTAAAACTAACAAAAAAAATATTATAATTAAATTGGGACAGAGAAAGTATAACTTTGACATCATACAATTACATAGCAACTTACTTATCTTCGTTTATATCACAATCTTAATGTTTCAAGAGCAATTTGCATTTTGAAACCTGATAAAATCGACAATACACCGATACATCCTATCCTAACATGAATTTGTATGTCTGAATTTCTTTCACGGACACAACACGTTTCTTCGTTTAAGTCTCAAATATATTTTGGGTTTGACGAATATATATCATGACACACATAAGTTTAGGTATGTTTAATTAAAATTAACGATCAAGATTAAAAAATGATAGAAAGATGTATTTTGGAATGAGAGTGTAATAATTAATAGGCTCACTACCATCAAGTTGGTCGATATCCTCATACACATCCACAATCATTTTTTAATTTTAATCGTTAATTTTAACTAAACACACCAAAATTTATATGTGTCATGATATATATCCATTTTTGATATACTTTTCTCTATTTATGTGTATGAATATATAATCAATCAGATTTGTTTATCAGCTCACCAACTACGATCACAGGCCACCCACCACCCGATATATCATCAAAATATCAATTCATAAGGACCACGATTATAACCTAAGCTCACCTCATTTCAATAAACCCATTTGAAAACACCTTTTTACCCACTTTTCCCCACTATCCAATCAAAAATGAAAAAGAAAAAAAAAAAGTTATCGATAAACTCTAATAACATAGGATACATTATAAAGTGCACCACCATCTATAAAATACACTGTAGCAAATGTGCCCATAGACTATACTAACATAAACTTTATATTACTCATAATCTTAATTATTGATTTTAAAATAATTAGTACCATCAAGATTTAGTACTGCTCGTTGTAAGACTTTCGAGGCAACCAATTATCGAAAACAATAACCGTCAAGATTTAGTACTGGTCTTTGGTTATTGCTCCAAAATCGTCGCACAGGATTTGATGTGTCAATGACGATTAAATTCAATGTAAGCACCTCTTCCTACCTCATAACAATGTGGTCAGGATTTGACGCATCATGAATAATGATATAAGAAAACAATCTTTTCATTCTTAATCGTTTCTCAGGATTTTGATGTAATTATGTATTTGGGATTCTACAAAACAGAATATTTCAAGGTATCCATTTTTTATAATAAAAAATCAATCAAGATGACTTATTTAAAATCAACAACTACAAGTCCTATGGGAAACGAAAATTGTGGTTAATTTTAAACTAGTTATATTGGCTAATTTTTTTTATCATAAAAAAAAAAAAATTCCTTGAAACTTTATGTACTCGAGATTCCATAAACCAAAATATTAAAAAAAATTAGTCAAAATAACTGATTTAAAATTTGATATTACAAACTTGAAAGAAAAAATGACTTATTTTAATGTTAGTTGATTTTTTATTACAAAAGAAAAGATTTTCTAAAATACTACTGTATTTGACATTCCATGAAACGAAATATTCTAGGACTCTTTTCTTTTATGACAAAAATTTAACCGAGATGACTGAATATGGGAATATCTTTCAAAACCCTTGTTTTTTAACATGTTGGCGGCTACATATATAATATGCAAAGGCTTCTTCAAGGAGCAACTAAGAAGTTGTTGCATATAATCCTCTCCCTGTAACAAACTGTATGTAGCAACCTAGCCTTCCAAGTTGCACACTATTCACTCACATCTTCAAGACATCTTCAAGAGAGAAAGAGAGCAATCTAGGTAAAACAAGATTCATACGATTAGCTAACAAGAAATTAGCCTATGGAGTCTATCCTCGGGTCGATCTCGATGACAACAACGCTCCTGTTACTCATTGCTCCGATAGTCTTGTTTGGCATAATCTCGAGGCTTAGAAGGAAGCCCTACCCGCCAGGTCCGAGAGGTCTGCCCATCATCGGCAACATGTTGATGATGGACCAGCTGACCCACCGTGGCCTGACGAAGTTAGCAAAGCGCTATGGCGGGTTACTCCACCTACGTTTGGGGTTCCTACACATTGTGGCGGTCTCAAGCCCGGACATGGCTCGACAGGTCCTTCAGGTTCAAGACAACATATTTTCCAACAGGCCAGCTACGGTTGCCATAAGTTACCTTACGTATAACCGGGCCGACATGGCCTTTGCTCATTATGGCCCGTTCTGGCGCCAAATGCGCAAGCTTTGTGTCATGAAGCTCTTCAGCAGGAAACGGGCCGAGTCATGGCAATCTGTCCGGGACGAGGTTGACGGGATTGTTCGGGCCGTAGCAGATAGCACGGGCCTGCCCGTGAACGTAGGGGAGCTAATCTTCGCTTTGACCCGAAATATCACTTACCGGGCCGCCTTTGGGACTTGCTCGACCGAGGGGCAGGACGAGTTCATATCCATCATCCAAGAGTTCTCCAAGCTCTTCGGGGCATTCAACATAGCGGATTTTATACCATTTTGCGGGTGGATAGACCCGCAGGGAATCAACGGGAGGCTTGTCAAGGCCCGAAAATCACTAGACGGGTTCATTGATAAGATCATTGATGACCACATCGAGAAGAAGAAGGCAAACGGTAATGTGATCACCGAGGAGGCTAAGGACGATATGGTGGATGATTTATTAGCATTTTACTCCGAAGATGCCAATGAAGTCGTCGAATCAGATGATCTGCAAAGCGCGATCAAGCTGACTAGAGACAATATCAAAGCAATTATCATGGTAAGCAACCTTTATAGTTGCTATGAATCTCTTGACCTAGCTAGACTTCATCAGGAGAGCACATCATATCACAGAACACGGCATTTCGACATATTAACTCTAATGTCCTTTATTACATCTTGGACAGAAATCAAGAAACAAGCACATAGCTTTCAATAGGAAGAGTTTTCTAAAGGTTATGTTGATGAGTGCGTTATTTTTCATCACAGATATTGCATATACACTCATCACGCAACAAGCAAGGTGATATGGGGAAAATTTAAATAAAAGACCTGAACTTAGTGGTCCATCATGTGTATCATAATCAGAAGGATATCTTGGTCGGTTCATTATAATGTATAAATTTTAAAGCAAAACCAAACTTCAATCTACATAAAAATGATGAGACTTACCAACACAGGCATGCCAAAAATCACTTCTCATTCAAAAGTTTGTACTTACGATATGGTTTTTTTAAAACACTCTTTCCGACTTTCTGTGCTACAATACAAAGATCGCAATGTTGGTTACAGATAAATCCGATATCCAGTAGATGAGATGCAGTGGTTAGTTTCTATAAGACCATTAAGGACCATTAAGATCTCATTCCTTTTTTGTTAAGTGTTTTTAATAGCACTAACATATCCAAATTTTCAAATAGTACCACATATCTTTTTCGTCAAACATTTTCCACTTCACTTGATTTTCATTTGTCAAGAAGCTAGTGACTTGAACATTGTGCAACCAAGCAGGACGTTATGTTTGGCGGGACCGAGACGGTGGCCTCGGCCATTGAGTGGGCCATGACAGAGCTCATGAGGAGCCCGGAGGACCTGAAACGGGCCCAACAGGAGCTCGCGGAGGTGGTGGGCCTCAACAGACGGGTCGAGGAGTCTGACCTCGACAAGCTCACGTTCTTCCGATGCATCGTCAAAGAAACCCTCCGGCTCCACCCGCCCATCCCGATCCTCCTCCACGAGACGGCAGAGGCGGTTGAAGTAGCAGGCTACCGTGTGCCTGCCAAGGCCCGGGTCATGATCAACACGTGGGCCATAATGCGGGACAAGGACTATTGGTCCGACCCGAACACATTCAGGCCCGCCCGATTCTTGCAAGAAGGCGTGCCTGATTTCAAGGGGAGCAACTTCGAGTTCATTCCCTTCGGTTCGGGCCGGAGGTCATGTCCGGGTATGCAACTCGGGCTTTACGGGCTCGAGATGACCGTGTCTAGCTTGTTGCATTGTTTCACTTGGGAGTTGCCAAACGGGATGAAACCCAGCGAGGTGAGCGTGGATGATGTGTTCGGACTCACGGCTCCTAGGGCTACTCGACTCATTTCAGTGCCAAGCCCACGGCTCTCTTGCCCGTTGCCTTGACAACGTGATGACAGGATGATGGAATGCTTGCAATGCCTTCGGTTGAATAAATATTTGCCACATTTTAGAGCACTTTAAGTGCCAAAAGGACACTGGGAAAAAAGGTTTGAGAAAACAATTTGGGTGCATTTCTGATGAGACAATTTCTTGGTCTTGTACGTGTATAATGACTTTGGCGTGTTGCTCCTTTATGTTCATATATGTACTAGTTATCCCATCAGTAACTGAAAAGTTGTCAATCTATTCTTCATTGTGGAAATATTTTTTGTAACATGACATGTTAAGGTATCGATTCGATAAACAACAGTTCAAGCCAGGTGATTACCATTAGCCGGAGTTTGCCAGAATCCTTTCAATCGAAGCAGCGTACACATCTGAGCGACTGGGAAACTAGCGGAACTGCGAAAGCCAACAGAAAGGAAGTTGGTGAAGACAACATGTGAAGTGAAAGCAGCTCTTCCTGCATTTGAAGTCAAAAGCTTTTATCAGTCCATCATTTCGATATACTCCTATCAGATTGATGTTGAAGCTATACATTGTGCTCATAACAGAGACATTTGGACTCACAACACCACGTTTGACATGATGGATAAAAGTAGGTAAGCATCCGCATCTAGAACCGCTGTCGTCGTCGTCGTCGTCATCGTCATCGTCATCGTCATCGTCATCGTCATCGTCATCGTCATCGTCATCGTCATCGTCGTCTAATAACTAGGTATTCACAAGGCAGTACATACATCCGAGGATCTACCTAGCACACGTTTGAAATGCGGAAACTTTCCAAAGGTTGTTCACTGCTGTGAACCGTAATGTTGTAAAATACTCTTTCTGTAATCCGTCCTATGCCTTCTCAGGATTTGATCCTAAGACCCTCTATCATTCCATGTTGCGAGGTCATCTAATGGCCATGCACAGCATCTGCATCAATATTCTGAGCACCACGAGACCAACAATAAAAGGTACTGATACCATACTCTACAACATCATATTCGGATGAATCTAACTGTGACTAAAAGCATGAATTGGTAACCAAACCAGCTAACTACTACAGTATTAAAATCAGTATTTTAGGTTTATCAGAAAAAAAAATCAAAAAAGAAAAATCAGTATGTTAGGTGTCAAAGTTTCATTTCAAATTGCTCTATCAAGCTTGTTGGTGAGATGCGGCTTTTCTTCTTCTTCTTTTTTTCTACATTTTGAGCTGTTGGTTCGTCTTTACCCTGCTGCACTTTGTATAAATCATTTTGAGTATCAAAAGAAAAGAAACAAAGCACATTGAAGATAAGGGTCTCAAAAATGCTCAAATAAATTAGAGAGTTGAAATTAAGGGTTCCCCTGTTTTCAAGATTCAAAACCAATAGCTAGATGCAAGCTAACATTACAGATTTCGTACGTTCAATTAATTCAAGCTTTTATTATCAGAAGCCATATACAGGAATAAACAGGATTGACTTAAAGCAGACACAAGATTAGGGGAAAAAAAAAAGGCACGTTGTCAATATGCAAAAGCTTGCAAAAAAAAAAAAAAAAACTGGAAGGAAAGAGAGAAATATGTTCCTGTTGCACATCAATCATACGCCATGTCACGGACGGGCTAATCTGAGCTTCGTTTTGAAGGATTGTTTAGAGTTTTTCACATTTCTCTAAACAATTTCATACTTTTCTAGAGTTTTCTTGAGAATTTTAGGGTTCTCCGAAATTCTCTAGAATTCCCTAGAATTAGGAAGAGTTTTTTAGGGAATTCTTGTGTATTCTTAAGAGAAGAAGAGTGTGGAAGAGTCTACATATAAATCTAGAACTCTCTATAGAGTAGTATATATAGAGGTGAGGCATTTGACCAAGGCATCTCATCTCATCTCATCCCTAACTCATTCCACATTCTTGTAAGCTCAAAACTTTGTAAGCTCTCAAGTGTCCTCAATATAAGCTTGTTTCCAAGTCCAAACTCTTTTGTGTTCTCAAATATCATCTTTTGGATGACGAATAGACTGAGCTCAAACGAAAGAATGAATAATTTGAGTGTCGCACGGATAGCGAAACTCTAACCCGTGACAGCCAGCTTCATTCTGGTGCTTACCACTTGGAAACGAAGACGTAACTTGTTGCAAAAATGCAGCCTCAGCTTTACTCCAAGAGGTATGTACCTGCGTGACTGAATGCTTCCACCAACCATCCACTTTTGGCGATAAGTTGCTACACCATCCACTTTTGGCGAGAAGCCGACATTTCCCGATCACTTGCAGCATGCTTCAATGAATCTTGATGGAGTTATATGGCACATGTTCCTCCATTTTTATCCTCCAAAGAGGCACTCCCCCTGGAAAGCAAAAATTTCATGATACCAATGATGAGCAATACAGTGGAAAACAGTGCCCGTGATGGAGAGTCCCATGAGAGCACCATTACTCAAAGCAAAGGAACATTGAAATGCCATCAGCCGACATCAACTTATTATGCATCTTGTATATATGACCTTGAAGTTGTTGAAGAATATTACGATATATTTTTAAATATAAGTTTTTTAATATACGTCATAAAGATAAAATTTGTGTTTGATAGATAGGATATATTTTAATTGTTTAAAAATATCCTATTACTGTAAGCCTAGTTTTCTATATATACTAATTTGCAGACAGCGACCTTGATATTCCAAACTAGATATGTTTCAAGCCTAGGTTCTCTCTCAAATCCTCTCAACAATCTTGAAACATTCAAGAAAACCTAGCCCCCGCAACAATGAACAACAAATTCTGAAAGCTTGAAACCAGTAGATCGTGAATTATCCCACAATCCGGAACGCTGATCTTTGCTCCTTGCATCAGTAGAGCATTCATCGTCGTCCGCGGAAGAGAAAGGTCATGGCCGACTTCATATTGGGCGAATCACTTATGATCCTTCAAGAACCCTAGAAATTCCCTCTCTGGAAGAAGCCAAAACCACCGCGGCTATCGGTGCCGGAGCGACCGCAGGAGCGCTGGTCGTTGTCGCCGCCTTCATCGACTCAGTCCCTGTCGAGCCGCACCTAACAACCCCACTTGAAGCTGTGTTCGTGCTGTGTTTCCTGTCCAGCAACCGGTGCAACTAGAACAAGGGAGCTGCCGGATGTTTGCTGTCAATAGACCAGAGCGGTACAATTCACAAAGTTGCAGGCGGACCAGGCTCCTTGGTGATTTGGCTTACTTTGGAGGAGACTGATTTGGGGGAGAAGTCACAGTTACTGTTGCTGAGGTGAATCAGTTTTTGGAGGACTGAGGTTTTTTTTTTTACTTCTGTTTGTTGCGATTGGGTGATAATCCTCTCAGGTGTGATCGTTCTAATCTCTTATATTCAATTTTAATTGATTGCGAAAATTGATAGAACAATCATGAATAAAAATAACGTTTCAATTGAAATGCCCAAAGTTGAAAACTTTAGTGGATCTGAATTCACTAATTGGAAACGAAAGACTCAATTTGGTTTAAAACATTTAGACGTATTTTATATTATATTGAGTACTTTTGAGAAGACCACTGAAGATGCTGATGAGTTTCGATGGGCAAAGGATGAGGACTTCTGCAAGGACTACTTGCTCAATTGCATGTCCGATAGACTTGCAGAAATTTATAGCAAGTTCAAAACTGCTAAAGAAATATGGGACAATCTTGATGC
>JAOVYX010021628.1:0-15552 GCA_035668315.1 Drosera spatulata
TGATTCTGATAGAAGTTGTCAAGCTGATAATAAATGTAAATAGGCTGCTTCATTTGCTTCGGGACCTGAGAAAACATGTTATTATCATTTGGTGGGAGCACTGGTAGTTTTTTTTATTTTTTATTTTTTTTGGTTTTGGTCAAGGGAGCACTGGTAGTTAACGAGAAGTCGCTGGTACGCCATGTCAAGGCCCTTGATTCAGAACGATGTAAGAAAAAGAAGTCGGAGACTAACAGTCAAAGTAACTGTGCACGTTTTGTTGGTTTTAGGGCTTTGTATGAATCCCATCAAATCATTGTCAAAACCTTCAGGAGATATCTCCACAACCTAGCATCAGAAAGTTTAGAGTGACATGTTAAACAATGGTCAAGAAAATTTGGATAAACCCATAACACAAATAGACAGTTAAGCATTTTATGCGCTCAGATGCGGATAGTGAAGCAAGACCTATGGGGATGAAGACAATGCCGACAGCAATGAACGTCGAAATAACCTGAAAAAAGAATCACAGAAAGAAAACATTGAGAGAACAATATAGATGCATTACTATAACAGATACTAACTGTGGGTATAATTCTGATTAAAAATTACAGGAACATTTTGCCTTGAGGGAACAATGTAGCTCTGGAATGAGTTGGTTATCGTATCTAAACACTGAGATCAATGAATATTATTTGTCTGCAACTTAAATCTGAAATTGTTAGAGCCCCTGAATCCTGGTTATTTGATGATCGCTAGAATCTGTATTTGACCTTCTCCCTCCTTGTTATCACTAATTTTACATATTGCAGCACTCTTCCCAACTTTGCGTGCACATTCAGTTTGACCAAAACTAAAAAGGGTAATAATCATTGTCAGATGGCAAGGGAGTTTGGGGAATCCAAATCCTCATACAGGTGATTAACATTATAACCATTCAGCAACCAGCAGCTAATATGTTGAGTCATTCAGCATCCATTAGCCAAATATATATTCTCTAAATCATGTTGTCAAGAAGCACATGCAATTTTTTTAGTTACATGATCAATGACTGGGAAAAAAATGGACCGCAAACGGTATTCACCCATCCTGGTGTTAGAATAGGTTTGCAAGCGGGAAGCTCTTGCTGAGTAAATCGAGAATCTGCATACATGAAAAGTACAATTTTGATCCTTGATAAATAGGTACTGAACATAGAAATAACGTATCTCAGTATTATTTGCAGGTATCATAGTAAGATGATGCGCATGACAAAGAAGGTATCTATTAATTGGATGGTGGAGTTAGACAAGCACAAAACGGAGAAATGCATCCTAACCTGGAACACTATGAGTTGGCTAAAATGAGGGCATGGTACACGAAAAGAAGCTCTGGGTTTGACGAAAAGGAGATGAGAAGAAGAACAAGCATTGATCGACAACCTCGCACTTCCTATCATGATTTGTATATACATTAGATACAGATTTTCACATCATTTTTCTTCGTTTCTTCCACCATCCAAGTACAGAGGAGTAAATTTGATCACAAAATTTTAGGGAATTTGTGTTTAAGACTTTAAGAGTTCCATCATGACAATGTGAAGTCATTGATTCTCCACATATAAACGACGAAACGAGGGTTGGAGAAAGGCTAAACCCACTTCAGAATTGTCTATCACGTCATCCAAATAAGGCCAAAAAAATGTTATGGAATCTCTGTTTCATGTTTCATCGCGACAATGCTAAGTAACTGATTCAACATTCGACTGTTCCAGTCCCAAGGCCAAGACAAATAAAAGCGACCACACATAAACGAAGCTGAAGATTCAACCGATGCCAGATAGAATCACATGCATTGTGGAATAACACGACAATACCACCGAAGCATTCAAAATCCAAGCTTGGAACGGGAAATTAACAGAATCAATCAAAACAGACCCACAAAACCCTAATGCAAGAGCTGATTCCCCCACACAAAAATGCCCCCTTCTCATCGAATCATGCAGAATCCAAAAATCCAATATAAACCCACAAAATATTTAGACCAAAATCATGCCCAAGTCAACGTACCATCAACCCAATCGACAAAAATTACATGATACATCGATGAATCAACGCCAACCCAAATGGGGGAAAACGAAAAGGGAGAAAACCCAGATGCGGATTACTCACATTTAGGTCTCTTCGAGTTTTTCTTCGAAGACGAAGAAGATTCGGAGCCTTCGTCGCCCGCTGATCCCTTTCCATTCATCTTCAACAAATTAGGGTAAAAAGGGATAAATTTTCAGACAAAATAGAAACCCAATTCGGTGAAATTATTGCGAAATTCGGTTTCTCTACTTTCTCCGCCTCTGTTGCATTTCTGAAAAGAAGGGGGAAAAAAAGGCTAATTTGATTTTATTTTCTTGTATTATGCGAACGAATTATTGGAAAATATTATAGAGATTGATTTTAGTATTAATAAATTGAGGTGGCGCCATGAATTAAACAGTAACCCAACGGTCTAAAGTACTGTTATTTTAAGCACATGGCATGTGTCGTGATATTTCTCAGTTGTGGATTAGTTTTCGTAATAAACTAATGTTCATCATGGATTCATTAACACGAGAAATGTTACATTGAAGGTGATTGGTGGTGATTCACTTGTTTTTCAGTGTTGGACCACCATTAGATTTCACCTAACAATCAAGATAATATGATTCATTAAAAATAATAAATTTATAAAATTGATATCTTCTGATATTAAAATTATGCCTAAATATAAAATAATTAAATAATTATTATTTTATTTTATAAAATAAACAACACTTATTCGGAGGCCGAGTCGCGAAGGAGGCCATGTCTTGAATAGGAACAGGCCACAGGGGGCAAGTGAGGGTCTTGCTGACCATGAATAGAACCTGTTCACATTAGTAGTACTAATTATTTAATACAAAGTACTAGTATATCTTAGTAATTATGTTATCTTATGTTTTGATCTTGTAGGAGATCGGAAATTGGAGCTTCGAGACGTTCAAGAACATTAATTCACTCAAATAATTGAAGTCGTTTTAATTCGTCTCAAAGATAACAACGAACTCAAGTTATTTTTTTATAATGGCTAAAGGTCGTTATTTTTAACGATGTGCTACAATATCTAGGGTTTGATATGGATGATTGATTGGATGTGTGTGCATGATCACTGTCGTATGCTAATATAAGAAAAATAATAATTTTTATAATATTGATTATCTCTTGGTTGCGATTTGTATTTTGGATAGATATTTGGGGTGCATGACGATCTTAAATGGGGTGATACGGGTTGAGACTAAATTAATGATTTAATGGGTTGAGAATGAATTAATAAATTAATGGATTGAAACAATGACTAAAATAAGTTAAAGACTATGTAGAGAGGATAGACTGGGAGGACACCCTTTGCGTGCATGCAACGATAGCGAAGATTGACTGTATTGACATCAAGGATTGGTTATTGGGGAAAACTTACTGCAGGAGACCCCATTGTCAACCATTAGGGAGTCGCGCCCCTAATTGATATACCGATTTGAAACTTGACTTTAGTCGCAAATATTAATAAATGGATTGGTTGGAAAATTAAAATTATGTAACGTAAATTATAAATAAATGAACCGATTGGATTGTTTGGATTTTCTCCATGTTTATGATTTATGATTTATTATTTATTTCTCTTTAGCACCCCCTAATAGGTGATGTGTTATAATCTTGTTTGCGTGTGATTGATGCGGTTATGTGTTTGATGGAGTATGGGTTTAACGTAATCCACCGCAATTACATTAATCCGTAATTACATTAATCCCGTGAGATAAAATAGAGTTTATGGTATTACAAGGCCTTTGGCTCACGATTTATTATTTTATTTCAGGTTTGTTGCAGATGGACGATGGGACGACTTAGAGCGAGATCTATTGCATTTGTATTTAGTTTAGTTGCATTATATTCAATAAATATGTAACGTTATTTTCATATCTTATTTTATCTTCTGTTGCGAGACATTAAGATTATTGATGTAATTTTTGGGATTTTGATGCTGAATGTAATTTTCTTTGTTTCTAAGGCCAAAACCTTATGGAATTATAATAGCCTTACTAAGAATTGTTATTTTCAGTGGCAGTAACGTCTTGGAAAATTTGCGGCGTTACAGTTATTCAGCCAACAATATCGCACCGTTCATCTGTGAGATGGACGGTTTAAATTTCAATAATTTTCGATACATCCGCTATAAAGATCAACGGAAGTTCGTTATTCTTTACCCCGGAGGCTAAAATAGGCGAAATTACGATCGTGACCTTCTTTTAAAATAGAGTTTCATCCGCTGTTTGTAATCCCGGAAGGCATCTCATCCGCTTTTGTTTATCACGAATAACAGTAATGAACCAATAAAATTATGACACATGATAAAAAGAAACTACCAGGGTGAAAAGATAATGACATCCGTTGAAATTTACTATGGATGTGACACGTATCTGTATTTCATAATCTAATGTTCATTGAATTTCTACAGCATCCGATGAAATTTAATACGAATGTGTCAGGCTTTAATTAATCAGGATTCCATACGTGTCAGCCATTTAGATGTTTCAGATCTGGAAGTGAAGGTCAACTGATTACATTTGTCCACGTGTCACTGAAAAACACAAAAATGAAATATTGCCTTTTCATTTTTCATACGATCAGTTTATAGTGTTTTCAGTGTGTTTTCACTTCACCAAAATTTTTTATGGAGTCATATTTTGATTACGAATTCGAAGATGAAGAAGTCTTGGCTTCCAACAATCCGATCCCAAGTGATGAAATCGAGAAATCAAAGCTCTTTGAAGGTAAAACGTTCAACACATTGCAAGAAGCGAAGACATGTTACAAAACTTTTGCAAAAAGCACAGGATTCCAGGTGAAGATCATGACCAGTATGAAACGCACACGTTCAAAAGATTTATGTTCTCGGATGTTCACTTAAGGATTGACGGGGAAATCAATCGAAAGCAGCGAGCTAGAGGTGAAGGGGAAAAAAAAAACGAGATCGTATACAACGTACGGATTGCAAACCGAGAATGTTCGTCGTCCATCGTCCGACAGAGGACGTTTGGATCGTTACAAGGTATGAAGGCGATCATAGTCATCCTCTGGTTTCTTCTAACAAAGTGAATCTCATGTCCACAAGAGAAAACATTACTTCAGTTGCGAGATCTTTGATTCCTCTTATGGACAAATCGGGAATCGGGGCGAGCAGAACGATGAATGTGCTTTCAGTGCAGGTCGGAAGCATCATAAATGTCAGGTTTTTTGAGAGAGATGTCCGTAGTGAGATTCGGGAGCTGAGAAATGTTCGAGATGATAGTATCGGGGATACACAGTCTGCAGTAAACTATTCGAAGAAGCTCAACAAGACTCGGAGAATGTGTAACTTTTTCTATTGTTACAAGACTGACTCGGAGAATAGAATCGGCGTAATTGTTTGGGTTGACTCCAGATCTCGGATGGCTTATGAATATTTTGGAGATGCGACAGCCGCTCTATACGGATCCGAGACATAAGTTTAAGCAGGTGGATGCGGAGGCACTACGATCCGACCACTTGATTCTTTGGGACCTTGATAAGCGTCATTAGATGCTGTTGTTACATCTTCGATGAAGGTCTTATCCATCGAGAATTATTTTTCATGATATAGACACATCATTCAATTGCGAATTCATGCTCCAAACCCCAACCCCGATCCAGTATACGAGTCTTGTTCCTTATTTGATCAGTAATAGGTTCTTTCCATCGTTAGTATAGTTTTATAATTTTTTTCTTTAAATAAATTCGTTAGCATATTTTTAATTGTTGTTCGAGTTAAAAAAAATTTAATCTAATTTCAGATTACGAGCCATCAACACTTCGTCGACAGCACTAGGAATGCAGAGGTCGTCCTTCCTGACCATATTTCAGATCTACTTTCACCGATGGATGCACAGTACGAGGCTTTTATGGTCTCACTTCTTGGGAGGAAGAGAAAGGATGTAGGACATGGCGATGTTGGCCAAAACATCCCCCATACGAAGAGTTTTTCAACTCAGAGCCATCTCACAGTCAGCCCGTCGGGAGCGATGAGCCTATTCTCTGGACCCATCCCACAGTTACTATAGATTGATCATACAAGGTCGAGTCTCTGATTCCCCAGCCGCCTATGTCATTTTCCGAGGGTCCCCTGCTTTCGATGGTTACCGAGCATCTAGCCTCAGCAACATCACTAGGAGAGATCCCGATGGTTTCTCTAACCCCTGCTCCCACTGCTTCTGCAGTTGTTGACTCGTGCCCGTATATCGTGGCCCTAAGGACCATCTAATGAAGAAGAGTGCTCCCGTAAAACTGACAAGGACAATGCAAGACATATTCTATGCTCTATCATCTACTGATTCTAATTTTCTAGTTACCCTGGAGTAGAACAGGGGACTTTATGACTTGATGCAGCTTGCGTTGAAATCACTTGCTCCTGGTCAGTGATTCTTTGATGGGGTGATTGATGCATATGCTATGCTGATGGTTTCGAGGCCTTCTTGCCAAAGAAATGAGGTCTTTGTTGTATGTTATCTTTTTGTGCAAATATGCTTAAGGAATTTAGGTGATTAGATTGCGCAGAACGCATAGAAAAAACCCATGCAGCTCCTCGAGGTCCCTAAAAATATAAACATCATTCGACCTGGTCATTTCACATATGTGAGAAGCGAAGGTCAAATTCCTGTTCATAGTGCTTCTTTGTGATGATTTCGATGTGTAACAACTCACACTTCATCTTATACGTGTTTAATCTGAATAAATAGTCTGTGCATCTTCTCGATCCTATGTATGAGGATATCGATTCGATCATGGTAGCGGAGATGTATAGCGTACAGACCAAATATGTGGTGAGTTTCTACATAGAACGATCTTCTTTAATTTCTCTGACCTTTCCTTCATTAATTTGGCTCGTTTTGTGTTATGCAGACAGAGTATTTTGCACATCTTCTTCTATCATTGCATCCCGACAAGTTCAAGAAAAAACAAACTCCCGAGTTTTTTGTCGTCAAGAAACAACACAAGCAAACAAACCACAATGGTTACGGGGTGTATATGTTGAAGTATATGGATTACATCATGCAAGGGATCAAAATGACGGATTCAATATGGACCATCGAGGATGCCGACAGATATAGGAATGCTTATGAGTTGTTGACTTGTAAGACTCGAGAGTTGCTTCGACAATAAGGACAATAATCAAATACAAATGTATGATGAATGTTTAGATGATTCTATAATGAATGTTTGTTATTTTTTGTTGAGTTGTTTGTATCGTTCTTTTTGTTTTTTTTTTTTTTTTTTTTTGCTGTTCTGTCCAAGAATATATTCAGGAAGATTGAGAATAATATTGGTTAACAGTTTTCTGTTTTGTAAGTGTATCCGCTATAAAGTATAGCGGATAGCTTATTCCTGTACTGGTTCATTCGTTATACTTCACTGCGGACAATCGTGTAATAGAAATAACAAACACCCTATTTGGCTTTAAAAAAAATGAGAGTCCATCCGATATAAATTACTATGGAGAGTTAAATTAGTAATTTCATTTTGTTTGTAATCCGTTATAAAGTTTAACGGCTTCCGTTCTTTTTGGTGGATGGAAGTGATTCTGGTTTAAATCGAGCCATCCATTTTCCAAACGGACGGCTCACATTTGATAGCTATCTAAGCTCACACAACCACCGCAGGTTATGGATCAACTTTCTATTTTATGACGGTCCGAATAGAAAAATGTGATCTATATCGTACTCATTGCTACCTATGCATTGGGCTTGACCGCTCAACTCGTATTCTTTTGCTCAGTGGTTCAAATTATGACAAAGATACTGAGTTTACACATCTGTTCCATCCATCGCACATTAATCAATTCTCATATGGTTGCTCCGGTGCTCCATGCTTCATGATATGAAGTAAGAAAGCAAAGACGTTACCCCTAGTCACTATGTTCTTCTATTATAAAGAGCAACTTTCTCTACTTCTCTAGTATACATGATCAAGAGAAACGGGGTTTCCCCAGCTGAACATTTATTGCTAACAAATCACGATGTTCATAAGAATACATGATCGAGTATATACATAGCAACTTTCAATCTACAAAGTAAATTCTCAGCTCATATTCTACACCCAAAAACAAAACATTTTTCATCCTAGGTTCAAGCCTTCGCTAGACCTGCAGCTGATTTGGATGGACTAACAAGAGACTTTCCATAAGCAAATGGCAACGCGAGTATCTTCTTAGCTTTGCTCACATAGGCCCTCTTTGTGAAGTTGTTGTAGTCGTTTGCTTCGATTTCATCCAGTATTTGTCGATAGAGCAGCAGTGATGCCCATACCTGCAGCCACCAGATAGACGAAATGCATGATATTGATACCTTGCAGTCATCTAATACAACTTCTAGTCTAGGAGTATGATACCAGGATGATTTATTGTCCTTGCAGTAGTATCAAACAATTCATGCCTCTGAGTTCGTATTTATGTAACAGAAAACCAAAATTTGTCAGTCACACTAAAAGGGTCCCTTTAGACGGGTAATTTCGCTTTTGCCATTCCTAATGCATATCATACAGGGAAAGACAGTTCTCAAAGGCTTACCGGCCATCTACTGGCGGAGCTGAGCTCGGCGACTCCTTTTTCTGCTTCGTCAAAGAACATTCGTGCTCTCTTTATCTGCTTTTTCATGAAATTCCTCCATTTTTCAGTTACCCTTCCAGCAAATATATCCTCATCAGAGAGGCCTGCCTGCGCCAACTCATCCTGTGGTAAGTAAACTCTCCCCCTACTCGCACTGCCATGAATGAATAAGCCCGTAAATGGAAATATCTATCATAAAAAATAGGTTTCCCTTTCTCTAGAGTGGAAAGTGGAACGCGATTGAAAAAAAATGAACTCAAGAATCCAGTTTAATTCTTAGGAATCAGATCTGATTTTTCTATCAGGTATTTAGATTGAGTTATAGCGACTTACTCTTCTCCGACATCTCTGAGAATGTTGGTGAGCTGGTTTGCGATCCCCAAGGCCAAGGCAGCATTATAGACGCTTTCTGTCGTTGCCTTTGACTCGGGCGCAATTCCCATAACAGGGACACTCATCAATCCCACTGTTCCAGCTACATAGTAGCAGTAAAGGTATAGTTCATCGAAGTTCTTATACCTGGACTTCTTCAGGTCCATCCTCATCCCTTCAATCATATCCTTAAATGGCTGAAATACAAAGGGATATGAATCAGTTGTGTTGTTCTTCTGCACGCCTGACAAAGGAGATAACTATTTCGTTCTTGTGCAAGGGTAACGAAGTAGATGAACCACGAAATTGCATTTGTCTATGAGAACAAGCAGTCGATGAAACAGAAAATTTCAAGCTCAAGCTTGACTTGTATGATACAAGTTTTTTTTTTTTTTTTTGTTGCAAAAGTAGTGATCAATTCCAGGTGAAATAACCTATGAATCAAGGGACTGCTTGATTATAACTCGCAAAATACGAAAAATCAATAAGCAATTTCAAATCTTCAGAAACGAGCCCCAATTTCCCTCCAGCTATTCAGCACATGGCATTGAGTTAGCCAGTAAAAGCAAACTTCCACCACCTTCTTCCCATCTAGCTAATTTTTGCAACAGGGCCGTTCTAGTGTCGTCACTCGCCAAAGAATTTTATCCGTCTAAGCATCGATAAACCAGCTAACTATCAAGATCACACAAGTTTGCACCAAAATCATAGTGTAAGGCACGGCAGGCCAACATAACACCACATGCTGTGTGTTGGAGGAGGGATCAGTAAAAATAACATATATGCTTTAGTAGATTCTACATAAGCAACAGATGTGACAGGATCATGGAAACCACATGTCTATTATGTCTCGATAGAGTGAAAAACAGCACGTGGTATGAACATGACAAAACAGCAAAAATCTGTTATGTGGTAGTAAGCAATTAACTAACATGTACTGTTTTTCTTTCTTTTCTTTTCTTTTCTTTTCTTTTCTTTTCTTTTTTTTTTTTTTTTTTTTTTTTTGAGTTAAATTAAGATTTAATTCGATATTAATGATTTCCCACGATCCAATGCCATATTCGACAGATGCATGAAATCACAAGTATTGAGTGTGGGGAAAAGAACAAAAAAACAAAAAAGCGAAGCAACTAAACATGAAGCTTTTACCTGAATGTCAATGGGAAATTTGGCAACTGTATCTGACAAAGCCGCATCAAGCATATCGAAGGGACGACCTTGAAACAGATCTTCTAATCTCGACTCCCACCTATCCAATGCAGTGGGTGTTATGTGTGAAGCATTAGGGCCATCAACAAGCTCGTCCGTCCTCCTGCACCAGACTGTAATTGCAGGTATAAATCACAGGGTATAATCCATACTCCTATGACAGAAAGGGTGAAACTACTGGTAAAATAAATGACTAATTGACTCTCAAGCCCATCGAGGGTTCTTGAACCTAAAGCAGATTAAGCAGTGGCTCACCATATATGGCCCAGATAGCCCGTCGTCTTTCAGGGGTCATTAGCAGAGTTCCTGAAGCAAGTGAACGCAAAGGTCAGAAACAACTCATGAATACTCATCCATACAGCAGATGAGTTTCTCTTCTATGCTCGACAATTAAAATGAACTGATTGAGAGGTTGAGAACCTGACCCAAGTAAAATGTCTTAGCATACTCCGCACACACTTCACCACATCGATCATAAGCTTCACTTAACAAGCCCAGAGTCCCCGGGAGAGCGATGTCTGGCTTGACATCAAGATCACCACCTGATCTCAACTGCCTACTAACAAGAGCTGCCTGCTTGAGCACCACATCATACACCTTCTGCTCCGAAGATATTGCCATCTCTCCTACAGGGGTAGCTATCATGCTAGAAACCACTGGAAATCGATCCCTTTTCTTTCTTTCTACATTGTAGCAGCGAGGGTTCCAGTTCTGCATCGAACTTCTCTTCGCCCTCGCATCATAATTTGAGCTCCTTCCTCGAGCTGCTGATCTCGATGAAACAAGAGACCGACAACCGAGCAAATCCACAACACCAAAGCCTGCGCATACTTCAGTTTTGGGCGACATAACCCAAACCAAAGCAACAGACATGTTTCCAAGCAAACAGTCTGTGCTCCTCTTCTATGTGTTGGTTAATTATCTCTTTCTCTCCAGGTTCCAAACAAAACCCACTTCAATATTTAGGTAGATTACCCAAGAAAACCCCAATCAAGTTCAGATTTTTTTAGCAAATTGAGCCTCTTCAAAGTTGATTCCAAAGCTCCAATGGCAAGAGACAAAAAACTCTGAATTCTCTGCCCAAGTGCACAAAGAGCAAAACCTTGATGAACATGAAAAATCGAGTGTACACATCACATACCAAAAGCAAAGAAACCATTAAAAAAAGTGGAAGTAATCGTAATCGCATACAACATCACCCATTTAACTCTACAATATATGGTGGAAACTGGACACCTCAACCCCAATCTCTTAAAAAAGAAAAGGATCAAATCCATAAATCAAACAAAATCAATATCATAAAAAAATCGACCCCTTTTCCACCCCCATGAGTCTTCAAATTAACAATTTCTTTCTGTTGATGACTGTGACGTCAAGCTTACCTCTGACCCTTTTCTACCCAGGTCATGAAATTCACATATCATCAATCAAAACCACAAAAAAGATTACCTCAAACAAAGAGCACAAAAGGGATGGAGAATCTTGAGATGCTCTCCCCTTGCCTGCTTGGTGCTATAGCTAGAGCTCTTTTGTAGCCATTGAATCCCTTGCCTTGAAATGACCCAGATGAAGATAACTAGCACAAGCCTGTGAATCTCATCCACCACCCACCAAAATTTCAGTTTTTGTTGTAGCAATCTGGCCCACCGAAATGGTCCTTTTTGCTTGCCCTTTTGCGCTTTGTGTGTGAAAGTGTGAGTTGTATGTGTTCCTTGTGCTTCTTCTCCTTGCTTGTGAAGAGAATTGAACGGCTGTTTGGGTTTTGAAGAGAGGAATGGTTTTGAACTCTCTCGCTCTCTCTATCTCACAAGAGTATTCTCTTCACCACACAACCCGCAGCTGCTTATCTGACAAGAAATCACAATCTTTTTGCCCCCAAAAAATAAGTGACAAATCCCATTAAAGTATTGTCCTCTTGTAGAACAACTTAAACATGTGCCAAATTGACTGATGCAAAGATAACATTAATGTAAGTATAGAAATCTAGTTGATTTTTTTATACTATAGGTGAGTGCACGTGGCGTTCCTCAAAGAGAACTATGTGGTCAATTTTAAAGAGGGATTAAGTACAAATCTTAAGTCATTTTGACTTGAAGATAAAATTTATATGCAATTCAAAACGTCGTTCATGTCATCTATCATAAAGAGTTCGTGATCTTTCATTTCAAAATTTTCAGTGAACTTCTGTGATCCATCGTGTTAAAACATCCCGTAGAAAAATCCAAGCCGTGTGGGAGATTTCCATCAAGCATACAATTTGATGAGCTCGACTAACCACAGAGATTAATCCGTTCCTGACATCTAAGCTCATAATTGATGAAAACCCAACAAAATGGGGATCAGCCCCAAGAAAAGCACATCGAGCTTCTCGTTCAAATCATTGCCAATAGGGGATAACAAATTCATCATGGATGTCATATCAGTAACTGGATAATTTTTTTTTGCCAAGATATCTGTAACAAGATAATTGAACAGACAGTAAAGTTTAGATCTTTTCCCTAATAGGAGTAATGGTAATAGCCTAGCATAGCAATATAGTACTAGTAATATAATATGAATATTCCACACAAGACTATGACTAGATGCTTGTGGTGTAAACGATGGGGTAGACCATTGTTTTTTTTTTTTTTAATCAGGGTTGAGGTACACGATGTTTTTTTCCTCTTCTACTAAAACGACAAAGTACCCATATTTTGAAAAAGGGGCGAAATGACAATGACCCAATAAAAAATAATTAAAATTATAATTATAAAAGAGAGAGAATTTTGATTGGGATCCTCTGAAAGAGGAGAATGAAAGGGATCGGAGAGAAAGAGAGAGAACATAGGCGACTAGGGCGAGGTGTGGGGCAAATCAAAAAATGGGGCACTGATGTTGTGGCCATCGTTGCCGCAACTCGTTTGATTTTCAGCCCTCTGTTTTTCTCTTTTCATCTCTCCACCAAATTACTGTACCATTCATCGGGCGACCAGCACAAAATTTTTCTGGTCGTCGATCAAAACTCGTTATTATAATTTTCTGATCAAATTGTTAGATCTTTTACAAAGGCATATAACAATCCTCTGGGTCAGTCATATTTTGGGTCTGGACAAAAAACTCCGTGACTCGGCCCATTTTTTTCATTTTCATCTCACGAAAAAACGAGAATATTCTAACTCAGCTTCAAAAACATAAAGCGGGCATAAGGGGAGTCGAATTGGAGATATGAGATCAAATAACATGGAGCTGACACGTGGACCACCTCGCCAATCAGTGATTCATGGCCAGATTGGGTTTGATCGCTTTGCATTTAGGATGAGGGGAAAAATTTGTTTCTTAGACTCACACGTGAGTCATGGTATAAACATCCATTCATCGTCTCACAACTCAGATTAAACTACGTCTTAATAAATATGAATAAAAATGAAAGTCAGACTATCATGTTTTTATTGGGGAGGGATACAAAAGACGAGTTAAGTTACTAGAAACCACAAAATTAGCAAGTGAACCAACCGTAACTACTAACGAGAATATGAAGGCATAAGGCTCCAAGCTTATTCAAACATTATTCGCATGCGTTATCATCCATATGGCATATCCTTTAGCTTCATATATCAATGAGACTCACTCGTCCCATAATGAGCCAACAAATAAAGAGAGCAACCATATGAGAATAAGAACAGTACCAAGGAAAGAAAAAGGATACGTCTACCATGAAACACAATAGAATCTCCTTCATTTAAAGCATTCCTTCCTGGTCTCTCACACCAAGGAATGTTCTTGCACATCAACCCAGAATACGGATTTCAAGATCCTTGGAAAACTTCCAAGTAATGTAACGTTAAACAGGTGAACTAGTTAAAGTATCGGAGACATACCTCAGCGCATATGTACATATAGTCAAAACACAATACTCCCCGCAATTGCCATTCTGATCTTGAAACCATCCCACGGATCAGATGATGCAAGAAAACACCCTCGGATACTCAAACCGAACTCTTGCAGCTGTTCCTGAAAATGAAGCAGCGGATAACATGCCACAAGCGCCAAGGGATAGCAGCTATTATGTGAAAAGATGCATAGCCAAGTACATACAGCATGGTAAACGATTGTTGAAGCTCCATCAGCTCATGACTGAACTCGAACAATGTGTCGAAGATGGGGCTAAGCGAAAGGAGGTGCTAGAAGGGGCACTCGGTTACATACTGTGCTCCACTCAGGTTTGAAATGCTGGCAGGGTTTTTCTGCTCTTCTCCGTATACCTCTCAAGAACATCAACTGTTTTATACCCTTTTGACAACATGTTCTTTCGGTTAATCGGATTTCGCAGTTATCTTCAGCTGCATCAAAATCATCCGTAGAAAAAGATAACAGATTTCGACAATTAAAAATTTAAAATATTAATGCCAATCAAGATCCTTTTAGCAGGCCAAAATGGAAACTAAAGCCAAAACCCATGTATACTATTTAGAACTTCCCACAGCAAACCTTTCAAATAACATGTAGATGTTCGTTTACCTGAAAAATTCAGGAGGCAGCTGCTGTCCCTCCTCATGTTGCATTCGCCATCAGGCCAAGTCCTGGCTACACTGAGTATCTTAAGGTGAATGCCAATGACCTCACAGTAGAAGGTATCAGCGGTTCGGACTACCTGAAGTTAAAAGAGAGCATCTTCGATGAGAAGTGGTAAGTCTTGATATTTCTACCATAAGCTTCGCAGCTCATTTTCATCACAGACAACGACTCTCAATTCAAACAATCCAGTTCTCGATTGAAAATTGAAAACTGGTGCAGGGCCAACGAAGAAAACGCTTTGGAGATAGACTTCGGGGCATTGGACCACTCCATGCCTCATCTGAACATGTCCTCCTCTATAGGAAATGGATTCAGCTCCATATCGAAGTACTTGAGCTCGGGGTTGTGTGATGAAAAGAAGGCTAGAGAGCTTCTCATCAACTATCTATTATCAATACAGCTAAATGGAGAAGTACGCTGCCAAAACTTTAAACCACTTATCCATGCATAAAAATTACTAGAATTTCAAGCACATATGGATATCACTTAATCAACTGATATTGCAGCAACTTATGATAAATGAGAAACTAAACACACCGGCAAAGCTTCAAGGAGAACTGGTGGTGGTGGATGTTTTTCTCTCATCACTGCCACAAGAAACACCATTCCAGCAATTTAAGCAAAGGTGTGTTATCCACTTTCATATCAGGCAACTCCGAAAGAATAAGCATCTGACTGAGATATTTACAGGTTGAAAGACTGGGGGTTCGAGAAAGGATGGGGAGATACTGCCCGAAGAGTTCAAGAAACAATGAGATCACTATCAGAGGTGCTCCA
>JAOVYX010021629.1:0-15551 GCA_035668315.1 Drosera spatulata
TGAGATTGTTTCTTCACCATCTGAGTCTGTCTCACTCCATGTTTTAGCAGCATATGCCTTGTCTTTTTCTTTCCTTCCAGAGCTCCCTATGCTATATTCCGTTTTGTTCCTCTGTTCAGACGATTCCTGTGTTGATCGTTTACATTGTGCGGCAAAGTGTCCTGGCTTTCCACAGTTATAGTAGACCTCCTTTTCTGCTTCTTTGACCTTGCTTGAGATGTTTTTCTTAAGATTTTTCTTCTTGAACAGCTTTCTGAACTTCTTGCCCATCAGTGCAAGCTCTTTTGATATTGTTTGTTCACTTGCAGATGAGGTGTCACTGGTTCCTCTTCTGCCATGGATCTCAAAATATTTTCTTGAGCTTTGAAGGCCAGAGTTTTCTTTGTAGCCTCATCAATTTGTTTTTTGTGCTCAACTTCCAGATTATAGGTATGCAGGACACCATATGGCTGTGCCAAAAACATCTTAGCAAGATCCTTGGACTCCTTTATTGTTGTGGTTTTTGTTCCCCGTATCTCATCAAGTGATCTCATGAACTTCAGGTTGATTTTCTTGTTGTCAAAAGTCTTTGCTAAAGTTTTGAGATTGTTGATGAGTACATTGAATCTCTCATAAAAGCTTATCAAATTTTCATCAGATCTCATCGAGACCCAATCGTACTGCTGCATCAGGACATCCTTCTTGTTTTCTCTGATTTCATTTGTTCCTTCATATCTGAGGAGTAGAACGTCCCATGCTTCCTTTGTAGTGGTTGTATGAACCACTATCTCAAACATATCATCATCAAGAGCTTTGAATATTTGATTTCTTCCCCTTCTCTCCACCAGCACTAAATCCCAGTCCGCTTTTGTCCAGATGGACTTGGGCTTGTCCACTTCGCTGGATGCATCAACTGGATCTATCATCTTTGGCATGTATGGTCCATCTGTGATGATATCACGCATTCTTTCATCTATTGAATTCAGATGTGCAAGCATTCTTGGCTTTTAATGATTGAATTTGTCAAATGAGCATGTCAGTGGCTCTTCACTATTGGGGCATTTGGGTAGCTTTGAAGGAGCCATATTTTCTTCACAAAATAAACTGTTAGTAACTTCTTTGCGAAAATAAATCAAAAGAAATGACCTTTTCATTCCAAAACTGTGAAGTCTGGAAAGTCAGGCTTTGATACTAATTGTTAGTTCCACAGGTACAACCTAGAGGGGGGAGGGGTGAATAGGTTATTTTAAAATTTTCAGTGTGGTACAGCAAAATATTTAATTAGAGTACACTATTAATCCTTACAAACTGCAGAAGGTGTCTGCTACAGAGACTTAAGCTTTGAAAGCTTGTCTCTTTGTGCCATTCAAATTATTTCTAACGGTTCTAATATACAGAATAAAATAATGCAAGACTAGAACACAGGATTTTATACTGGTTTAGACACTCGTTATCAACTGATAATCGAGAGCTTAGTCCAATCTTTCCTTGGTGACCAGTGTAGTCTATCCAAGAGGTGAGTTCCCTATCTTCTTGTTTTTGGCTTACAAGACAACCCCGTAACAAGTTTACAACTTGCCAAAGGCAAAGAACCAGACCCTTGCACAGATCCTTCACTGGACTCTACTGTAACTTCATTCTTCAATGCAGCCTAATGAACTTCTTTCTTCCTGTTTCTTTAATTCAACTCACTTGAACAGCTTTGAATTTAGATTTCTCGTATGTTCTTGTACGTTCAATCGTTCATCAATAGCCATGTACCTTGAGCTCTTTGATCCCCTTTTATAGGCTGAGGGAATAAACCCGTGACTGTACTTGATCTGATGTTGATAGCCTGTCTGTTAGCAACACATGTGCCCCCTTCACTGATGTTAACAGATCAGCTTCATTCTGATTCTCGTACAGTTTCTCCATACCTCAAATCTTCGATTTGACCAATCCTTTGATCCTTGTCCAAATTAGGCAACCATTTCTACTGCACTCAGTCTGCTGTAATTTAGACTGCACTCAGTACTATTGAGACCTCGTGTGTACCCGATCACTGCTGTAACTTCGTCTGCACTCGGCATTGCTGTAACCTTTTTCTGCATTGCTGTGTTGGCCATTGTCAACTAGATTGATCCTAGATCCTGAAGCATTTGTAGGTTTTTTTTATACATGCATGTCATAGCTGCCTTGCTGAAATTCTTTGTAGTAGTCTGCATCTGGAGGCCTACAATACTCTCCTTCTGTGGTCGTCTGCTCTTCAGCATTTAACCTAGACTGCAGATTACTATCTAACTCCCAGCCTTAGCATACTAACTACATCATGGTTAATACTTCTAAGTTTTGTTCATCAATTTTTATACAACTGGAGGGATTACACATTCTTCTCACGACACATCGCTATCTGCTGAACAATTGCGGCTTACTAGTAGAATATGAACGGTAAAAAAATGATCAAATCTTATTGATATATTTTGGTAATGATTTTTTAGTTATGTTTTTGATATGTGACTTTATTCATATAGGCGGTTTGAGCAGGAAATGATTTATGAATGTGCGTGTAAAACTACAATGTCCCTCATGGTTCAAAAACTATGTAAGTGTGATGATTTATGAATGTGCGTGTAAGGCATATTGTGTTTTAGAGAAAGTGGTCATCTTACTTACCTGAGGATGATTTTGACTTCCTTCGCAGGTTTTAGAGAATAATGTGTTTGACGACATGACCAGAACACTTGCTCTTACATCAAAGAAAAGAGTCCAATTATATGACCATTACTACATCAATGGGTTGAAATTTGATATTTTTGCATATGGAGAGCATAAAGACACCATTAACTATGGTGTTTGCCTTAAGAGCGAAAGAGCAAGGGATTTTTATGGTATTCTTCAAGACATTTATCGGTTGGTATATAATGGACCGGAGAGATCTTATGTCATGATTCTATTTAAATCCAAGTGGTTTGATCCTCATGCTCGAGGTACGAATATGCATCCATCTTATAAGTTGGTTGAAATCAATAAGATGAAAACACTTCACTATTATGATCCCTTTGTGCTAGCATATCAAGTACAATAAGTGACCTATACAACATACCCTGGGGCAAAAGAGGATCGCAAGGACTGGATGGCTGTATTTAATATCAAGGCAAGAGCTTTGATAGATGCTCCAAATGATGACACAGATTTTCAAGACGATGTGAATGTCGAACCACCATCTCTCTCTGAAATAGACATTGAAGAAGATGATGTTGAAATGGACGAGAATATGGATGAAGAAGAGCCATTATTAGCCAGTGAAGATGAATCTGATGAGGCTGAAGAAGCTGATGAGGAGATTTATGATGAAGACGATGATGACGACGATGATCACATGAGGATTTTTTTTTTCTCTCATGATGTTAAGGAATGGGGGTTTGATGAAAGATTTTCTTTCAATTTGTACCTATACTTGCAATTATTTTTTTCAATTTTCTTTTATGAAAGATATTTTGTGTTTTATGTGTAGTGTATTATTTGATGTTCCTTTCATGTCCTATATTTCTATCCTATTTTTCTATACAGATACCCTTGCAGAGAGGTAAGGGTAAGGGTGTTGTCAGGTCTACGAGTGACCATGGAGCTGGGCGATCGTCAATGCACATGGATAAAGAGAGCATTAAGGATAGGCGTTTTGTCCCCGTGGACCGAGCTAGTCATTTTTCTCACTTGTCATCACGATTGTGAGACACCGATAGGATACATGATGATGATGATGATGATGATGATGGTCGTTTTGATGGTGATGATCATTTCGATGATACTGATGCTGATATTGCCCGATTTCTAGATGCTATGAGAGGTTCTGTTCCATCTCATGGTGATGCATCTGTCCCAGTACATCCAGATGAGACATGAAATCCGTATGCTCAGTTTGTTTTATCGCCTGGTGGTTTATGGTATATATTTCATACATCTATTCAATGCAATAACTTTATATTTTTCCGCAGTAGTAGGTTTTTTTATATTTTTACCTAGAATGTTTCTTTATGTTTCTTATTGTTTCGACGATTTTTGTTTTGGGATGTCTAAGCTTAATTTAGAAATAGAAATCCCCGAGTATCTGCTAATAGTTATGTATTCGAACTTGTATGCCTCTTAATTATTGCAGGATCAATCGTTCAAAGGTATCCAGATCTATTGATAATCATATCAAAGCCTATTTCGATGGACCGTATATGGCATTTAAGGAGGTCCCACTGCACACCATTGATCGATGGTGGTGCGATTTTAAGGTATAATTTATTTTTTTATTTCTTTTATTCATTTTGTACCTAACTATTATTCTCCTAAATATACTAACATAAAATGTATGATATTTATAGCATGCTTATAGATGGGACTCATCTCACGTGGCCGCATTGAGGCGAGAGTGGGAGCATTCCATCACTAATCGGCTACCACACGTGGTGCATGATCTCTCTCTGGTGTCTTTGAGTCGTGCAGTTCCATGGTGCAACATGAAAGTTCGTACCCAATTGCTTGCTAAACGCAACCATCCTGATTTTCAAGAAAAGTCAAGAAGAAATACGGAAAACGGAAATAACAGGCCTAGCCTTCACTGTCAGGGATCCATCTCGACCATTGAGTTGAAGTTTAAGATGGTAAAGTTTCTTTTCATAATGTTGTTTTATTACTTTCATTTTTTTTCTCGTAAGTTACTAATTTTACTTCTCATTATTTGTCTATTTTATTTTTAAAACTACAGAGCTTGATCGCGAGCCTTCAGCACCCGAGATGTTTACTCCATCTCGTATGAAGAAGCAAACTAGTGTTTTAGACGAGGGATCTTCATTTGTTAATGAGAGGGATAGGAAAATATCGGTAAGTATTTAATTCAATATTTTTGTGGTTTAGATTTATAAATGTCAAAATATTTATTGATTTTGTTTTGCAGGAGAGTTAGCCTGCTAGGCTAAAGGAATATATGGAGGAGCACGAGATTCAAGACCCGAATGATGTACCCTTAGATGTGGAGAATCAAGTTTATCTTGATGTTGTTGGGTGGAGAAAGTGGACTGTACTTGAATTGGGTTCAGAGATGAGTTTTTAAATACAGTTTTCAATTTGTTTAGTTATTTACTTTTTAAAACTTATTAATTTGCAATATTTGTTTTTGTTGAAACGCATAGGTGAGCGCATAGTATGAGAAACCACGATCTGGTTCTTCGGTGAATACCAATGCCACCCTCACAGCAGAGTTGGAGCAGACGAAGCGTCTCCTTACCGAAACGAGATGAGAAATTGCTATTTTGAAGGCGCAGAGCACTCAATGGCGACAAATGACTGATTTCATTGCTCGTCTCTCACAGCAGGAGAACTGTAAGGATTTGTTCTTGCGTCTTGGCTTTACTCCTCCCCCTCTGCCACTATCGTCTTGTGGTTCTCTTTGTTGATTTTCAGACTTATGTACGGATTATATATATTTTCTCGACATTTTAGAAATATGGATTATGTATATGTTTGACAAATATACTTGTTTAGGATAATTAATGTATGTTAGACATGATTGAATATGTAATGTCTTGGGACAATATGAGTTTGGTTGTATGTAAAACAGGTTGAGAGCCTAGAAACAGGTTCGGTATTGAATTTTGTTTTCAAATTTCCGACGACAAAAGTAAATCCATCGCAAACATGTTTTTTTAAATGAAACAGGGTTTCCGACGAAATAACCAAGTTGTCACAAATTTTCGGCAACTAGGTTATTCCCTCACAAATTTCCGATGGAAAAATATTTCCCTCACAAAAATTTGTGACGAAATTGACCATGTTGTCGGAAATTTATGACGGATCAATTGATTCCGTCACAAATTTTTCCAACGGAAATATGTTTCCATCACAAAAATTTGTGCTAGAATTGACCATGTCGTCAGAAATTTGTAACGGCATTCTGCTTTCCGTCGAAAATATGTGTTTCCGAGGGGGTATTTTCCGACGGCTCTTTTTCCGTTATAAATCCATCGAAAACACTATTTTCCATCGGAAAATAGTGTTTTTCCGACGGATTTTTGCCGTCACTAAACAACTGATTCCTTGTACTGTAACCCTTCCTCGAAAAATCATCAATGAAGGTCAAGAAATATGATGCACCTCCTTTCAGAACAACAGGTGAAGGTCCCCACAAATCAGAATTGATGTAATCAACAATACCTTTCGTCGAATGCAGCCCAATACTGAAAACCGACTCTGCGCTACTTGCCATATACACAATGCTGGTAAAAGTCCAACGAACATATCTGCTAGCCATAAAGTAAGCTACGCTTGTTTAGAATAGTCACCCCATTCTCACTCATATGATCCAACAGCATATGCCATAATTTTGATCTATCAATGTCTAAAACAAATGCAACATTAGCTGATCCCACTACGGTACTGTCATGCAAAACATAGAGGTTCTTCTGTAAATTTTCTTTCATGACGACCAAGGAGCCTTTTGTCACCTTCAAACTGCATTCTCCACCAGTAAATCTGTAACTAATGGAGTCCAAGTCGCTCAAAGGAATAAACTTCTTCTTCAAATCAAGAATGTGTCGCACACCTCTCAATGTTCTCACAACCTGATCATGACATTTAATTCTGACCGTGCCAATGTCGACCACCTTGCGAATTGCATTATCCCCCATCAAAACTGAACCACCATTCAATGGCTTGTAGGTACTGAACCATCCTATTTGGGGTCATGTGGCAGGAACAAGTAGAATCCAGAATCCACTCATCACTATTGCGACGATCCATGGATGATGCTGTAAGAACAGTGTCACTATTAGATGAATCATTTTCCTTTATCAAACTGATTGAATCAGCAGTAAATTTCTCCGACTTTCTTTTTCCTTTGCCCTTAGCTTTAAGTTTGGGACATTCTGACTCCTGGTGCCCCATCTCGTGACAATAATAACACTCTACCTTACTCAAATTTCTGTCCTATCATGACTTGAAATGAGTTTCTGATTTATCTCTATTTTTACCTTTTGTCCTCTGATTAGATCTACCCATGACAGACAAACCATTAGCTTTATTACCCCTAACAGGTGAACTCAGTTTCGATCTCATCTCTTGTGAATTCAATGCAGCTTTCATATCTTCAAACGATATAGACTCATGCCAATACAACATCGAGTTCGCGAAATTGTCGTAGGAAGTCAGGAGCGAACACAACAAAATTAGGGCTTGATCTTCATCACCAACTTTCTGCTCAAGATTATTCAGATCCATACTAATCTTGTTAAACTCATCCAAATGCTCATGTAACGACGTACCTTTTTGCATCTTCAACGTGTAAAGACGTTGTTTCAGGAAAAATCTCGTTGGAAGAGACTTCTTCATATAAAGACTCCAATTTGGCCCACAAGCCTCTTGTCGTTTTTTCATCAATGACTTCCTACAAAACCTTGTCACAAAAGGATAAATGAATAGCACTATGAGCCTTTTCTTCAATCTCCTCAATCTCTGCAGAAGTTGTGTCATCGGGATACGTTCCATCTAGGGCAAGGATTGAACCCTCATGACGTAATAAAGCTTTCATCTTGATTCGTCACAAACCAAAATTGTTGACTCCAACAAAGGGTGTAACTTCGAATTTGATTGATCCCATCTAAAAACCCTAGGGCTTTTGATACCAATTGTTACGAAACATATCTAAAGTAGGAATCAATCAATGAACAAACGAGCGATGATAGTGAAAACACGAATACCAGATTTACGTGAAAATCCCCAAAATTAGGGTAAAAAATCACGAAGAGAGAAATTCACTGGATCAAATATGGGAGAGGAGAGTGCAACGAACGACGAACAGAACGAATATATGTAGCTGCAGATACAAATCCCTATTTATAAATTATATTAACTCAAAAGATTTAATAAAATAAATATAAAAAAAAGATCTATTATTCTTAATAATAGATATAATCGTTTCTTAAAAGATATGAAGCCACAAAAATAACAATTAATAACAGTAGCATCAGAAATGCAAATCAGCACTGAAGTGCTCGGTAAGGAAGGTAAAGCTCAGCGTGCAAAGGAGTAGAAAGATAAACAAAATCCATATCTCACTGAAATGTTAGTTTTCAGAATTTGCCAAGCATTGAGACGGTTCAACGCAAGCGAAGAGAAGTCCCACGACCATACATACGGAGATGAGAATGCTTAGAATGATATGCAAAAGACAAAACATTTTTATTTTATTTTTGAAACATACAAAAGACAAAAGATTAACCAAGTACAAACCAGTATTGGAAGAAACTCACTTCTTGACGAGGAACAACTCTGACAAAAGTTTGAAAGGATGATAGAAATCCTAAAACATTTTTTTTTTTTACGAGGGTGTCCGGGTCAGCTCGCACACGACTAATCCCCGATCACTGACAAGACGCTCCTCATCAGCATCTGGTAAAACTTTGATCGAAATCAACGGACGTGGTCAACCTAAATTTTGAGACTAGTGGGATTCGAACCCTTCAAAAATAAGATTGAGTCGAACATCATTAGACCAACCCACATTGGTTATAGAAATCCTAAAACTATTGATCTTAATATTTTCTCGTAATCTAATTAACTCTAATGTACTTCATTGTGCACAACACTGGTGATCACCAAAATTGATGGGCTGATGGGCTGATGGGCAAAGTCAGGTCTTTTTGAGAGGATAAAGATGGGACGGTGTATCCTTTGCTTCTTGTATCAACAATGTGTCCTGCTGGGAAATCCAACAGTTGATAGATCAGTGATATCCCAGCGAGATCAGGGATAAGAAAAAATATTTGAAAATTGAATTATCGAATCGAACCAAATTGAAAAAACAAGCTCGATATGATAAATTCGATTTTTGATAATCGATTTTTGACTTTATGGTTTTTTATTTGAAATTCGGTTTCGATTTTGGATTTTACAAAAATTCGGTAGTTCGATAAACAAATTAACCGAAATTATATTTTTTTTCTTGTTTTTTCCTTATTATTCATCTTTATATCTTTTATTATATTTATTTATTTAACAAAAATATTTATTAAGCATACGAAAAATTCTATTATTCTCTACATAAAACATTTATAACTTAGATTTTGTTTTTAATCTTTTAAAACTTTGTTTTTATTATTTTTCTAGCATAAAAATTATCATCAAAATTCAATAAAAAACCAAAACCGAATGAAAACCGAACCGAATTTTATTTAGTCGAAATCGCAATAATCGATAGATTCGATTTGATTTCGGTTTTCAATTTTCAGAAAACCGAATTAAATTCGGTTAACTGAAACTGAAAAAAAATCGATTAATTGAAACAGAAAAAAATCGATTCTTACCGAATTAACGCCCCTACAACGTGACAATATAATGTCTAGTCGTTCTCTCTTGACTAATACTCGGATATTTATAGGTATAGACATTGGTTACGAGACCTCATATGATTTAAGCGCATAAATGGGTAGTCGATCAAATGTGGATATATATATTACGATTTATTTTACACAAATTGAATTTGAAAAGGTTAAAATGGTAAGAAAAACCAGCAACTTTATATATGTCAGCTGATACATAGAATTGAGTTAATTACGTTTATCATAATCACTATAAAAAAAGATCTATTTGCGACAGTTCCATTGTAAAAATTGCGACGGAAAATGAGGGTGTCACTAATTTAAAATTTGCGACGGAAATTAAACTTTTCATCGCAAATTTGCGACTGAACATTACTTCCATCGCAAATTTACGACAGAATACTACTTCCGTCACAAATTTGCGACTGCAAAAATGCTTCTGTCGCAAACATGGGGATAAAAATCATAACTTTCCTCTCCACGATTTCATAAACACACATCGCACAAACACTCCCACCTCTCAGCTACCCCTGCTGTCATCGTCGCCGTCCACCCTTGTCACTGCCGCCATCGTCGGCAACCACCTCTTTCCTGTCGTCATCAACCCTCTCACTCATCTATCTTCCCTTGATCTGCCCTCCTCCACCACGCATACAAAGCCTCCGCCGTCGCAGTTTTCAGCCTCCGTTGTCTGATGTGTATGAAAACACACATCATTTTTTTATTCTAAATATTTGTCTTATGCCTTTTGTATTGTTTATTTTATGTTTTAGCGTCTTTTTGTCTTGGAATATTGGTACTGCTGTGCTTTTATGTTTTTGGCAGATTGGTGCAAAGTTAGGAGCAAAAATGAAGAAGGATGAAGAAAATGGCAAGTCATGAGCTCAAAAAGCTAGATTACACGATTCAACGACGTTTCACGTGCTTCCAGAGTTTGTAGGGCAAAGTTTCACTGCGTTTAGCTAGATTAGCATGTTTAGATGTGTTGTATAAGTTTTTAGAATTTTTGAACGTTGTTTAGTACTTTTTTATGTTAGTTTTAAGGTTGCGGGAACAGTATCGCGGGCGCTACAAGCTATGTCGCGGGCAAGACCTTGGTCGCGGCGCGACGCCCTAGAGGTCGTGAGCGCAACGGAGTTATTTCAGGAGATTCCCGATTTTTAACTGGTCGCGGACGCGACTGGCATGGTTGCGGCCGCGACGTGGCTCAGATGCAAAATATCAGATTTCAGTCGTCGGATCGATGTGGACTCAAACTCTCGCCTATAAATACGTGCCCTAGGGTTGTTCTAAGCATAATACAGAGGAGGAAGCGCTCAGGGACGGCGGAGACGATCAAGGGGGTAAGAGACGCAAAGAGGACGAGCCTTTGAGGGAATTTTGAAGAGCTTTGATCCGCAAACGCATAGGAATCCTTTGGACACTAGTTTGGAACGCTACGTGCGTTGTAAAACCCTTATTCTCAGTAGTTCAATCTCTACTGAATGCTTGTTTACATTGCCATGTTTAATTCCATGCTTTATTCAATGCTTATGTGTGAGTAGTTCATTAGTAGGGGTGTGTTGATTAGTTTTGATTACCTTAGATCATGAGATGTTGATTATATGACATAAACCATAGGTGTTTGATGATGAAATGATGCATAAACCTGTTAGAATTATCATATAACATGTGTTTATTAGATTGATCACGTAATATACATAGGTTAAAGCTATAAATCACGCTAAGTGGTTTTTTTTAGTAGCTAATTGATATAATATGATTTAAGCTAATTGTCACACACAATCAATGGTTTCATATGCATGTAACATGATTAGTTTAAGGTAATTGCTATGATTGTTATGAATGTTAGTTCCACGTAATGATTCAACTCTTGTGTTTAAATCATGTTTGATCTAATTGAAATGATTTAGATCTCTTGAGTTAGTTTAACTATCCGAGCCAATTGGAAGTTAGAAGCTAAGGAACGTAGTGAGTTAAGCCAAAATTCATTACAACCATTCCACATTAATCATTACACCTAAAATCCAGAAACCTCAATGATTGATCTAAGTGACTCAAAATGATTCAACCATCGTCCCTATATTTCTCTTAACCTAAGTAATCCACCTTACTTTCTACCTTTATTTTATCTTCTTTTGATTAGTTAGTTCAGTTTAGTTCATACCTTTCAAACAGTTTAAACACCCTCCCCCCCAATTCCTAGGATAGTAACTATTCTAAGTTTGTTTAGTTGGACATTCGCCATTCCTTGTGGGATCGACCCTTACTTCCTAATCTACATTAATAACTTTAGCGTGGTAAAAATAAATTTTGCACATTTTGCGACGAACGTCGAAGCAGTCATATTTACAACATTGACCGACTTCGCATCAAAATTTTGGCGCCGTTGTCGGGGAATCGGTAACAAGTGTCAAGTCAACCAAACTTAACTTAATAGTTTTCTATTCTAGTTTAAAATAAAATTAAAAAAATCATTATTTTCTTGATTTCAAAAGAAGTTTATATGAATTTTTATGAACTTAAGAAGTTGTAAGATAAGTGGATCTAAAGTTAGGAAATTAGTCTCTAATTTCGAATCTCCTCAGATAAGAAGCTCTACTCCCTTTTTAGGTTCTACACCTTCAACTTCTTCTCCACCCGCTCAAACAGAAAGGAGTTTCACTTCTATTATTTTTGAAAATTTTGAAATGGCAAAAATCAATCAAAACGATGCAAATAATGCTGCGCAAAGTCTAAATCGAACTCTTCGGGAGTTGTCTGCTCCCACAATAGAGGAAGAACCATTTTGTATAAATTTGTCAATTCTGAATGTGCCATTCAAATTAAATTCGGGCCTTCTGAACAAACTCCTTGTGTTTCATGGTCTAGCTGATGAAGACCCGCATAGACATTTGAAGGAGTTCCATGTAGTCTGCAAGTTGGGCAAAACTGATGGTATAACGGTTGACGTGGTGACACTGTTCGCATTTCCTTTTACCTTACAAGGTTATGCAAAAGACTGGCTATATGAACTACCGTCTTTGTCAATCAATACCTGGGCAGAAATACAGAATGCTTTTCTTGATAAATATTTCCCATCAAACCGAACAACGAATCTACAGAAAGAAATTTCCGAGATTAGACAAAGGGTGGGGGAAAACCATCATGAATATTGGGAGCGTTTCAAACGCTTATGTGCAAGCTGTCCACACCATTCAATAGCAGAAAATCTTCTAATTCTGTATTTCTATGAAGGGTTGCTACCTGAGGAACGTCACCGAATAAACTCTTCAAGTGGTGGCGCCCTAACGAACAAAACTCCTACTGAAGCAAGGAGACTAATAGAAATACCTGCCCAAAGTTCTGAAGATTTCAGCCCAAGGGCTGATGCTGATAGAGAGGCAGTTGAAAGCTCGACAACTGATAAAAAAATTGCTGCACTTACTGATTTGGTTACAAAACTAGTAACTAACCGATGCTTGTCCTTCCTTATATGAAGATATAAACGCTGTTAATTTTCAAGGACAAAGGACAGCATCGTGGAATAATATGCCTAATCTACCTTGGAGGAACCATCCAAACTTTCGATGGGCAACATAAAATAATGCCCAGAATGTTCCTCAACAACAAAAGTTCCCTCCAGGATTTGGTCAGGGATAGCAACAACAACAAAACTTCAACGCAAATAACAATAATCAAGGATCATCAAGTGGAATGTCACTTGAAGATATGGTCAAGCAAATGGCTATAACACAAATGCAAATGCAAAAGGATGCTAAGGAGACAAAGACTGACATTCAGGGCATCTAAAGTCAAATGAGCCAATTAGCTTCTGATATGAGCCAGTTGGAGGCTCAGATGAACAACAAACTCCCTTCTCAGCCTATAAATCCCAGAGAATCAACAAACGCAATAACTCTGATAAGTGGAAGAGAGTTAACAGAAAATTATAAGAATCCTCACGAAGTTAAAGATGAACTAGAAGTTCATAAAGATAAGGAGGAAGGGGTAACTGAAGTTCCTCAAACCCCTAAACAACAAGAAGAAACAAGAATTATTTCTAATGCTCCTTTTCCTAACCGATTGACAAAGGATATTGATAGGATAAGAAAGCAGAAGCAGAAAAGGACATATTTGAACTTTTCAAGAAAGTCGAAGTAAATATCCCTTTATTGGAAGCAATCAAACAAGTTTCAAGATATGCTAAATTCTTAAAGGAACTTTTCACCAACAAGCGAAAATTACAGGGTCATGAACAAGTCATGCTAAGCGAGAACGTTTCGGCTGTTTTACAGAAGAGACTACCGCAAAAACAAAAGGACCCTGGAATGTTCACTATACCATGCACAATAGGAAGTGTGCAAATTACAGGCTGTATGATTGACCTAGGAGCCTCCATTAATGTGATGCCCTTATCAATTTTTCAATCCTTAAATTTAGGACCTTTACAATCAACTGGGGTTGAAATTCAACTTGCTGATAGGTCCGTTATATATCCTGTTGGAGTGGTAGAAGATATCCTTGTGAAAGTTAATGATCTTGTCTTTCCGACAGATTTTTACATTATTAAGACTGAAGATAGTCAAAACCATTCAACTCGCGCACCTGTTTTATTAGGGAGACCATTCCTACGAACAGCTAACACAAAAATTGATGTTAACACGGGAAAGCTGTCTATGGAATTTAATGGAGAGGTGATTGAATTTAATATTTATGAGGCTATGACACATCCAAGCGATCAAGTATTCACTGTGTGTTCGATTAGCACCTCCATGTCCCTTCAAGAAGAATTATTTTGTGCAAATGAGTTGACCTTTTTGGAAACCATTAAGAAAATTGAAATTGATCAAGAATTTGACGAAAGCAATTATGATCATGATTTATCTTTTCTTGAAGATCAATTGCAAGGACAAGAACATGTCAACATGCTTGAATTACCACAGGATCATGAAAAGATCAAACCATCAATTGAAACACCACCAACTTTAGAGTTGAAACCATTGCCAGCTCAGTTGAAATATGCTTATTTGGGTGACGATAACAAGTTACCAATTATTATTTCAAGCCAACTGACGGATGAGCAAGAAAAAGCTCTGGTGGATGTACTGAAAAAGCACAAAATGGCCATTAGATGGACTCTTACGAACATTAAAGGAATTAGTCCTACTACTTGCATGCACAGAATTTTATTAGAGGACGATTCCAAATCATCCAGAGAACCGCAGAGGAGATTAAATCCTCCTATGATGGAGGTAGTGAAAAATGAAATTTTAAAATTGCTCGATGCTGGAGTAATTTATCCAATCACAGACATTCGATGGGTAAGTTCGATACACGTGGTGCCTAAGAAGTCAGGCTTAACGGTTGTTGAGAAGGACAATGGAGAGACAATTGCAACACGAGTGCAAAGTGGCTGGAGAGTTTGTATGGATTACCGCATATTAAATGCCGCCACGAGAAAAGATCATTTTCCGTTGTCTTTTATGGACCAATGCTAGAAAGGTTACCAGGCCGTTCTCATTACTTTTCCTGGACGGATATTCAGAGTATAACCAAATTGTGATAGCCTCTGAAGACCAAGAGAAAACAACATTTACCTGTCCCTTTGGAACCTATGCTTACAGGCGTATGCCCTTTGGCTTATGCAATGCACCTGCAACGTTCCAAAGGTGTGTAATGTCTACATTTTCTGATTATATACCAGAAATAATAGAGGTTTTCATGGATGATTTTTTAGTCTATGAAAATTCCTTTGACAATTGCCTGATAAATCTAGAAAAAGTTCTGAAAAGATGAGTAGAAACGAACCTCGTTCTAAACTACGAAAAACGCCATTTTATGGTAGAAAGAGGTTTAGTTTTGGGACACGTTGTCTCCACGAAGGGATTTGAAGTAGATAAGGCCAAAGTTGAAGTTATCAAATCTCTACCTTATCCCTCAAGCGCTAGAGAAATACGTGCATTTCTTGGACACACGGGTTTCTACAGACGATTTATTAGAAATTTTTTCAAGATTGCAGATACCCTGAATAAGCTACTTAAGAAAGATACCAAATTTGCATTCACTGAGGGATGTAAAAAAGCTTTTGAGATACTAAAAAAAAAAATTGGTCTCAACTCCTATTATTCAACCTCCGGATTGAAATTATCCATTTGAGATTATGTGTGATGCGAGTGACCGAGCCGTTGGTGTTGTGCTTGGACAGAAAGTGGATAAGGTTCCACATGTGATTTATTATGCATCAAAAACCCT
>JAOVYX010021630.1:0-15551 GCA_035668315.1 Drosera spatulata
ATACGATATTTTTGTATTAAGATCGTATTTTTCCCGTATTTGCGTATTAGGGTTACATTTCATCCATATTTTGTATTCTTTTTCAATTATATAGTCAAACAACCCTTTTAACCCCACAAAGTAAATTGTAACCTACGATAATTTACTATTCACATTAATTATTGTGAAACTAAATTTTATGGGATTTTTCGGGTCCTTATAGCTTAACCCCATATTTTTCCCAACTGTTGCGCAAATTTCATCACCACGCTCGAGAAATTACGTTGTTATTTGACGCTTAATTTTTTATTTTTTTCCATGACAAAAAGTTATCTAACTTTGTCACGAGTTTAAAGTTATGAGCGTAATATTACGTCTCAAAACTTAGAAACGAGATTCGTTTCTTACTTTTAATTTATTACAAAAGAGAAAACGCATATTTTCGTTACGTTTATTAATTTCTGAACTATTATTTGATCATAATTTTTATATTTATTTGATCGTAATTTTTTGGGCTTTACATATAAGAATAGTGATGTATGTCCATGTGTCTTTATAAAGAAATCACAATCTGGTTTTTCTATCATCGTTGTGTATGTGGACGATCTTAATCTTGTAGGTACTGCACAAGATCTCATAAATGCAGCTTCACTCCTGAAGAATGAATTTGAAATGAAAGATCTTGGCAGAACCAAATTTCGCCTTGGTATACAAATTGAACATTTATCAAGTGGAATTTTTATCCATCAGTCACTATATACTGAGAAGGTCCTTTCTCAATTTTATATGGATAAATCTCATCCCTTGACATCCCCAATGATTGTTAGATCATTAGACATCAAGAAAGATGAGTTTCCGCCTCCCGAAGAGGGAGAAGACATTTTAGGACCCGAATTTCCTTATTTAAGGGCAATTGGTGTGGTTATGTATCTTGTTAATTGCATAAGGCCAGATATTGCTTTTGCGGTTAACTTGTTAGCAAGCCACAGTTCACCTCCGACAAAAAGACATTGAAATGAAATCAAGCATATTATGTGATATCTTCGTGGAAGAGTTGACATGGGACTGTTATATTCAAGAGGAACAAAATCCACTCTGGTTGGATTTGCTGATGCCGGATACTTGTCAGATCCACACAAAGCAAGATCACAAACCGGTTATGTATTTATATTTGTAGATACTACAATATCATGGAGATCAGTGAAGAAGACTCTTACAGCAACATCCTCTAATCATTCAGAGCTTATTGCTATGCACGAGACTAGCCGAGAATGCGTGTCATTGAGATCTATGATACAACATATACAGGAGTCATGTAGGCTACATTCAGTTTGTAAAAAACCTACAATCTTATATGAAGACAATACAACTTGTGTCGCACAACTCAGAGGAGGCTACATCAAAGGCGATAGGACAAAGTATATATCGCCAAAATTTTTCTGGTCGCATGATCTTCAGAAGGATGAGGTCATCGATGTACGACAAATCCGCTCAAGTGACAACTTGACAGATTTATTCACAAAAGCATTATCGAGTGCAACTTTTATGAAACTCAGGCACAAAATAGGGATGAGAAGACTTAATAATCTTCTTGAACAAAATTTCAATGTTTAAGGGAATTTTGTTTGAGGGGGAGATTGCACTCTTTTTCCTTCGTCCAGGTTTTTGTCCCACTGGGTTTTTCCTGATAAGATTTTAACGAGGCAATCTTAATAGGTGATAAATACGTCAAGGGGGAGTATTGTAATTAGATAATTAAAACTATCCTTTGAAAATGATGTATTTATACCTAAGTCTAGATATTTTTCTTTAGATCTCATATACTTTTGAGACTATTAAATGGACTTACCTAATTAGCCATTAGTTAGACCTAATCACCTTGATTAGGTGAAAAAATTAGGTGTTAATTAATTGTCTTGAGTCATATAAATAGAGCTCATTTGTAAGGTGTTATGTACATATTTTCAAGAGAAAAAAATCTTTTTTTTTCTCTCTAATCTGTCTCTAAAATATTTTATTATTTTATTAATTTTGATAATTATTTTTTAAAAAAATTAATCCGACATAAATATTTTTGTTATAACACGTTGATAATTAGCCAGAATGAGTATCTTTTTGGGACCAAGAACAGGCTACCTCTGGACCAGTATCTTTGACTACTTGAATCTTCTTATGGGTGCAATTCTATTGAATATCACATGCCATCTTGAAATCAGGACTTCTGTATGTGATTGGCATACCCGCTCCCTCCCCGTTTGTAACAGGTGGCTGTCAAGTACATGATGCAGCCAATACAAATCAACCCAAGAAAATAAAACAAAAAATTAAAAAGAAATTCCAGCTTATACTCCAAAAAAAAAAATACGAACCCGATTTTTTTTTCTATAATCCAAATCGAAGAATTCCCCGATCAAATTCCGACGAAATTCGACGCTAATCACTGATTCAAATTCCGATTTCTCATGCTCTCATCTTCTCAATCATCATCGTCGTCGTCGTCGGTAAATGAATTTCCCCCTTTTTGATTTCTCAATTGTGCAAAATCAGTTCTTCTAGGGTTTTGAATTGGTGGATTTTGTGCTCAGTTGAATTTCGAATCGGTTTTTTGCTGAAGCTCGATTCTGGGTATTCGTTTCTTAGGGTTTTGTGATGTGGGTAATCGTTGATTTTGTCTGGTTAGTTTTCTTGGTGGTTGAAGTTGAATTGATAGGTTAGTTGGGTGTTTCAAGTTGCGGGATTTGTTTCCAGAATTGGGTCGAGGAAGCGTGGAGAAACTGATTTAGCATTTTTGGTTTCTGGGTTTTTGATATCTCTTCGGAATTCGAAGTAATTGGATTGGGGTGTTCTTGAGATGTGAAGCTGATTGCGTTTTGGTATAGACTGTAGAGTGAAGAGGGATGCATTCTTGATCCCATCATTTCCTTGTTTTGAGTGCTACATTGGTTTGAGGGACTTAGGGTGCGAAGCGGGTAAGTTCTTGGAATGGCGATTTAGTTGAGTTCATGATAGGGAACCTGTATTTGAACTTCTATTGAACTTGGATTGTGAGAGAAAAGATCCATCTGGGATGTAGAGATGACGCTGGAAGTGTCTAGTAGCTATTGCTATGGATATTGTGAAACTGTTTTTACATTCCTTGCGAGCTGGATTTGTGTCCTGATTGTTTAGAGCTAGTGTATGATAGTTCAATTGCTGATATGGAATACTGTCGGTGGCTTATAAAAGGAGCTCGAAGGATGCAGCTTATATATTGACCGAAGACTGAGAAGTATTGGGTACCACCAGCTTAGAAGATTAGTTCTTTTGGCTAATTCTGCTCCTTGACTTTTTCCTTTTTCCGAAATTATATTTGCATCTGCTGGCAATTTTTTTTTCAGAGTTATGAACGACCAGTTGGAAGTGATTATTCCCCACATCTCATTTTGTACAGTGGCCAATGCGTAGCCGTTAGTGGAATGCTTTCAATAATTTCAGCATAGAACTGTGTCAGTTTGAGCACGATCAAGCATGATTTGTCATCCCTGGAGTTGCAGAGGCAACGACTGTAGTTGCATTTGAATTTTCTGGAGTGTCTTCTGCTGTAATATGTATCTGTGCTGTATTAACTATGTTTTCAAGTATTTGTGCCATATGGTGGATAGTTAGAAAAAGTATGTTCTTTAGTGGGTTCTCATTTCTCAGTCCTTTCTCATGTCCCGATCCCTTGCAGATCTCTCCTGTCATTGTGGGTGGATATCTAAAGTTTGTGGTGATCTGCGATAGCAACACTGTTTTGCCATGTACAGGATGGTCTGTGGCTTATCACATAAGAGGCTGATGTAATTTGATGGGATGGCTGCATCTGGCAAATTTGATATTTCAGCCAGCCCTGATAGACCATTAGGCTCTAGTATACTTATAGCTTCTTGTTACTTATAGCTTCTTGTTATTGATTCTAACATAAAAACCATCTCTATACTTAAAGATCTCAGACAAGTGGTCTTTGTTGAAAAAGGCCTTCGCTTGCTTAGCCGTTTCTGATCTAATAAGTGCTTCATGAATACCGCGAACAATTTCCTCCTTGATCCTATCCATCAAAATGTTAATCGGATCATCGTTGGATGCACCCAAAGCAAAGCCCCTTAACTAAAAGGCGAAAGCACTTGTGGAATTTCTTGTCAAAATAGAAAGCTATTTGGAATCAGCCGACGAAATTGAGAAGGAAGAAGCAAAGTTTTTGATGGGGTTTTGGTCGTATTTTTTACATGAGATTTTGGTTTAAAAAATAAGAGACTGTATTCTGCAAGTACCTTAAAGCCTAAGGCTTTCTATATTTCTATTTTTTCATCTTTTCATTATGAAAATCAAAAAAGAATTTAAATTATGGTTTTGGGAATTGAGAGAGGTATTGAGAGATATCAAGAATTCTCACAATCCAGTCCCTTTGGTCTATTGTTTCTGTTCATGTCTCCAATTAACGTTCTTTTTTCATTCAAATCCTTTTTCACCAAGAACGTTTTCTCAAAGTCTTTGATCCAAAAATTTGAGCTTAAATGGTTCACCATTGCGTATAGGTCTTAAAAAGTCAAAAATGGCTTCACTACCTTCGATGGACTGCTCATTCTCTCTCATTTATCTAATCTCATCCGGAGACTCCGAGTCCCATCCGCAAACTAAGAATTTATGAGTTTTTCTGGTACTCGTTTCCTCATAGAAAAGGCTCTTGGGCATATAAGTCTCACCCTGAATCATTTCAATTCCCGGGAACCATTCCGAGAAGGGATAAGGAGGCATGACATACATATGGTGAGCTGTTATAATTGTTAAGGATTCTAATATAGCTAAGTTAAGAGATAATTGAGCATCTCATGATGTTGTTAAGATCTAATATAGGCCCTTATGTCCCTCATCGGTAAATGGACCCCTATGAGCTTCTAAATACTTTTTGAATCTTTTTTTTAAAACTTTTTTGAATCTTTTTTGATCCTTTGTGAATCTCTTTTCGGGATACTTTAAAAAAGATAAAAGAGATAAAAATACGAGCTTGTTCTATAGCACTACTAAGGAGTCGTCGTTGTTTGAAGGTCAAAGTCTTCGGAAAAGTGCTGGGAAGATTGGATATCATGATAAGTTTTTTAATGAATACTTCGAGTTCTGTTTTTCTGACTACGTGAATTCCTCTTTTAGGGATTTTGAAGATTCTGTTAATAACAAAAAAACGGAGACGTGCAAAGGTTTCATCAGGTCAAACGGAGATTGGTCCTCGAGTGCAAAGGCAGAAGGGAGCTTGACTGTAAGATCGACCCGTCGAGCAGGGACGAAAGTCGGCCTTTTACTCAATAGATCAAAGAAGTTTTTCTGATGGTATGTCTTCTCGGACTTTCAACTTCTTTCCAGAAAAATATTAAGTGATTGACCCCGTTGAAGATACCAGATATCCCTTAAAAGATTGTATTCAGTCTCAGATAGGATTTGGTCATTTGTTATAATTTCTAAATACCTTTTCTTAAAACACAATCGGATGTAAAAATCCGTCGTGGATTGCATCAAAATGGTTGTGTCTTTCTTCTCAATTTCGTCGGCTGATTCCAAATCGCTTTGTACTATGAAAAGAAAAACTCGCCGTCCCTCGCTGTTCTCATCTTTCGTCACCGTCGTCGCTGGGCAGCTTCGCCGCTTCTCTCCGGCTTCCTCCATATAACTAATCTAGTCCCTACAGGTTTGTCGATCAATTTGTGAAATTTATCATCTCAATGTGTTTTAAGGTTTAGGGTTCAGGGAGCTGATTGTGGTTTCTTTTGATGGTTTTTTTCTTCATTATCTGATTTGTTGTAAATTTTTCTTAGCTTATGAAGTGCTGAGTATTTTGCTGTGTCGAGATAGACGTTGTTGTCAGTTGCTTTGTTTTATATCGTTGTTATTTTTTGTTTGGTTATGCACTTGGTTATAATCGGAACAAAGAGAAGTGGACTTGGTCATATAATCTGAACAGCGAAAGATAGAGCTTTCGGTTTTGGGTTTTTCGACATTGGTATAGGATTATGACTTGTTAGGTTGAAGAACAAGTAGAGTTCATCATCTAGCTCCGTTTCCTTTGGATCGCTTTGTTGATTTGCTGATTTTGCTTATGAGAAATGGTGCATCGCTTTTGTTCAGTCGCGGGAACTATGTTTTCGATCCATTGATTTTTGTGGCATCTATATGATTTGCTGATAATCGTTGTAGATCTATCTATGGCTTGAGGAGCGATTTTCCCTGCCGGTGTTCCCTGCCGGTGTATAAGAGCGATCGTCACTAGCATTCTTTTATATATAACAATTGATTTTGGATTTGGGATATTGTTTTCTATGATTTCTATTTGTATTGTTTTTTTTTTTTTTTTGGTCTGCCTTTGTGAGACTTGTTTCTGTAGTTTCATGTGATCAAAAATTAAAATGTATGACTGTAGCTTTGATAGTTTGCCAAAGTGTATGATATCATAATAGTCGAGATACCATCAAGCTAATATGTAATATTTCTTATGCTGATGTGGATTGTTGTTTAGTCGGTTCTTTGTTTTTCCTTGCTGCCACTGAATTGATCTTCTTGTTGTACTCATTTATTGGTTAGGGTATAATTGAAATCTTGGAATCATATGTATGGATGAAGGAACTTTGGTTGAAGAGGACATCACTTTGTTTGCTAAGAGGAAGACTTCAGCAATGGTAAACCGTAATGCTCAAAAGCTGGACCGCGAGTAGCAAACAGGAAAACTTGATCACAAGTGGGAAATCAGGAATCATGATCACAAGCAGGAACTTGAAAAGCCTGAGTGGAAGTCTGAAGAGCTTAAAAATGAAGAGGGAGCTGAAAAGCTTGATTACGAGGAGGAAATTGAAGAACTTGACCAAAAGCAGGAAATTGAAAAAGAAACAGACTTGAGGGCACCAGATTCCTCCTTCTCCGACTTGGGCCTATCCGAATGGGTTATTAACACGTGTACAGAGCTCGGTATGAAAAAACCTACCCCAGTTCAACAACATTGCATCCTGAAAATCCTAGCTGGTAACAACGTATTGGTCCTAGGTGAGGCTGGAAGTGGAAAAACTGCTGCCTTTGCTCTCCCAATTCTCCTGAAGCTAGCTGAAGAACCTTATGGTGTTTTTGCTCTTGTTGTCACCCCAACACGTGAGTTGGCCGAGCAGTTTCGTGCGCTTGGGTCCACTTTGCATGTCAGGTGCACTGTTGTGGTAGGCCGGATGGATAAGGTTACTCAAGCAAAGACCTTAATACAAAGACCTCATGTGGTTATTGTGTCTCCGGGTTTGCTTGAGGAAAATCCGGATCTACCTCAAATCTTTTGTAGAACAAAGTTATTTTCCTTTTCTTGGTCCTATTCTGTCGTCACAATTGTTTCAGCTTTATCTGGTTGACCATGGAAGTCATGATGCTATCAAATAGGAATAAAGGATTTTTGTTTGTTCTGGCATATAAAGGATTTTTCGTGTTGTACAATCATGGTATCAAAGACTACATGAACAGCCTTTGAGTGCTCGAATCTTGTTTGTCACGGTTTCTAGTTTTAGATGAAGCCGATAGAGTTTTAGATGAAGGCTTCGAGGATGAATTGAGGGCGATATTTCAATGTCTGCCAAAGAATCGGCAGACTTTACTGTTCTCTGCTACAATGACCAGTGACTTGCAGACACTTCTTGAGCTTTCTGATAAGAAGGCATATTTCTATGAGTCATATGAAGGATTCAAGACCGTTGAATCTCTGAAACAACAATACTTGTTCTTCGCACAAAATGTGAAGGATGTATATCTGCTACCTGTTTTGTCAAAAATGGAAGATATGAAGATTCGCTCGTGCAGTATATTTGTTTCTGAGTGCAGGTACGTCATACGCTTTTCCGATATCATTCATCGCATATTTCGACTATTTCACCTATATGTCTTTTTGGATGTAGAACTTGTCATTTCCTAAATTTATTGTTGAAAGAGCTTGATCAAGAAGTTGCGGCGTTGCATTCACACAAATCCAAGGCTCTAAGGTTATCTGCCTTACACCGTTTCAAATCTGGGCAGGTCCCTATTTTGATCACCACTGATGTGGGCAATCGTGGACTGGACAGTCGATCTTGTTATAAATTATGACTTGCCTAGATACTCTAATTAGTTCTTTTCTTGTAAACTCTTCTTTGCAATAATTTGACATGTGCCTGGTTATGCCGGTTGTAGGGATACTAGAGACTATGTTCATCGGGTTGGGCGTACTGCCAGAGCAGGTAGAGGAGGGCTGGCTTTGAGCTTTGTCACCCAGCAACTGGTTTTGTATTTAGTCGAATGAAATTTTGTAGGTTGTTACAGTAGTTGATAAACAATTCGTAGGTTCTGTATTTATAGGAAGTATTAAGTAAGAGAAGGGATATCTGATGCACTGTTCGGAAGCCCTTTTATTAGGCCAAGTTTGAATGAATCTCGAGTTTTGCTTGAATGAACTATGGTAAGTTGAAGTCTCATATACAATGAATTTCATGATTCTATGCCCATTCGAGGAACATAACAAAACACAGAGCGTGAAGATTGGAAGCGTATGCAATTTGAGTTTGCAGTTTTATACACAGACAAGACAAGCTCGGCTGATGGTTATTAGCTGCGGTTAAGCAATTGAGCCGAACTAAGAAGAAGCAACTGGTGTATCCTGCAAACCGGGGATTTGCTGCCATCCTGTGCAATGCTTGAGGACATGTTTGAGGGAGTCGCTGGGTGGTTCCACTGTCCAAGAAGAGTAGAACTCGCTAGGATGAAACACACTATTTTCACAACCAGAAGGGGCTGATCCCGCCTCAGCACCATTCAAGAACAGGTCCCCATCGGATATGATGTTGCCCGTTGCTTCCTCTTCTTTGTCAGCTGCCTATAGTAAACAACCCAGCAATTGATCGACTTAAAGCAGCGTGATCCTTGGACATTTTCTAATGCAAAGACTAAGATTACGCCATATACACTGATGGATTACAGCTAGATATTACCTTCTCTGTATAGTAGAGAAATGCTCCTCTCTTTTGCCCTGCTTCATATATATTGCACTGAGAATATATCTGATAACAATCAAGAAACAAACAGAGTCACGAAAGAGTTGCTCCGGAACAATCTTGAGAAAGAAGCGGATTCGTTGGCGAGAGGAGATGTACCTGCGATTCTACGCTGGCGCAAACAGCATAGATTCCCCAATCCCTGGTGTAGTTATTATAGAGATGTACTCTACCAAATCTAACTCTAGGATGCCGCTGTCGAGTCCCATCGAAAAAACAGTGGTGAATTGTCACGCGGATGCATCTATCTTCAATGTTGGATGGGTCTGCCCCTATGAGCATTGTTTTGTTATGTTGAGAGAAGTGACACCTAGGAGAACAAAAGGGAAACTAAGAGAATCAAAGTTGGATCTTCAAATACAACAATCCAGTTATTACCATCAGACTAACCTTGAAACCGTAATGTCGGTGCTTCCTCTTGAGATGTCTATAAGCCCATCATCATAGTCCCGCAGAGAGCAACGATCAATCCATATATGCCTCGAATTCGGCTTTATCTGGATAGCGTCGACATCGTGTCCCCTGCCCCCTTCAAACTCAAGATTGCAGATGATCACATGTTCACATTCCTTCAGCCTCAAACCATTACCAGTGAGCTTAATCCTTTTGCCCTCTTCCATCAATAGTCTTGTGGGATGACACAGTTAAGTGGGACTTTAGATGAATCGTGCCCGACACTTCGAACACGATCCACAGTGGTTCCTTCTCGCGGCATGCTTCCCGAAGTGATCCTGGGCCATCATCTGATTACAGCTAACAAGCTTTCCGATCAATACATAGAATATAAAGCGACAGATACACAGATCAAGGTAGAGCACACGAAAAGGAGCAAAGGAGCATTCCAGCTTCGTCAACAGCCTCACCGGAAAAGTCGAGCTGAGCTAATCGACAGGAAAAAATAGAAGATAGCACAAGATGAGGTCTAATACATTGATATCATAATCAATGAAAGAAGAACTCAGTTTTTTGCCCCCCCCCCCCCAGGAATTTTTAGAAAGAATTGGACTCCTTATTGCTAATCAGCCTGCTAACATAGATCCATTTGTGCACTTCACATTCCGAGTGTAACACACAACTTTCACCTCTTATTCGCACTCAAAACCAGCTACAACAACGAAATAATCTTTCGAGCTACCAAATTTCCACAATCTAACACAATTTTCCAGTCGAATTCATCGCGAATAAGCGCACCAGCCACACCAATTCTTTTCCCCTTTCGCATACATGCCTTCGATGAAAACCAGAAAGGAGCATAAGGACTTGAAATCCCAAATCAATGTTTCATGAAAAATGGATGCTATAAAAAAAATTGAAGGTGCAATCTCTTTTCAACATTTTTCTCTTATTTTTATCAAGAGGATGATTAACTTAATGATAAATCGTTTTTCCCTAAGGACATCAAGAAATAGATTTTATATTATAAATACATAATAAGAGAAGCTTGCCTTATCAAAATAAGGAGTATATAATGACCATTGTGCAACTTCATGGAGTTCTTAGTATAATAATGTCTGATAGGGACACGAGATTTCAATCTCGCTTCTACCAGAGTCTGCAAGAAGCTCTTGGTACGCTGTTGAACATCAATACTACCTTTCACCCAGCAATTGATGGTCAAACGGAACGTAGAATACACAATCTGGAAGATATGTTGCGAGCATGTGCTCTCGATTTTCAAGACTCTTGGGATCACCATTTGCCGTTGGTGGAGTTTACATACAACAATAGCTACCACTCCAGTATCAGTATGGCGTCATTTGAAGCATTATACGGTCGGAAGTGTAGAACACCGGTGTATTGGAATGACATTTAAGATGCGGTTCAACTAAGATCAGAAATTGTTCAAGAACTATCTGATTCAAGGGAGGATGAAAACGGTTCAAGATCGATAGAAGAGTTATGCCGATGTAAGGTGCAGACCTTTGAAATTTGAGATCGGTGATCATGTTTTTCTGAAAATATCACCAACCAAAGGTGTTATGCGTTTCGATAGGAAGGGAAAGCTCAGTCCATTGGGCCATTTGAAATTCTTGAAAGGGTTGGTGCAGTAGCGTATCAGTTACTTTTACCAGCTGATGTGTTTACTGTGCATAATGTGTCGATGCTTCGCAAGTATGTACCGGACCCGAGGCATATCATCCAGTATGATCCCGTGTAACTGACTGAGAGGATAACATACGAGGAACGTCCTCAAGAAATTCTTGATCGTCGCTTCAAGATATTGAAAAATAAAACAATAACACTAGTGAAACTGCTCTGGACAAATCATCTGACTTCAGAGACAATTTAGGAAGTTGAAGAAACCATGTGAGAGCACTATCCATACTTCTTTAACTCCTAGAGTTCTCGACTCATGTTTCGGGGACGAAACATCCTAAGGTGGGGAGGATGTAAAGCCCCAGAAAATTGAGATCAAATAAATATAAATGAACAAAAAAAATTATGATCAAATAATAATTGTAATTGATAAATATAGCGAGAATATGTATTTTCTCCTTATATGATAAATTAAAAGAGAGAAACGAATCTTATTTTAAAGTTTTGAAACGTAACGTTACGTTCATAACATCAAAACTTGTGACGAAGTTGGGATAACTTTTTATCGCGGAAAAATTTGGAAAATTATAAGTTAATTAATAACATGATTTTCCAGACGCGAGGGTAAAATTTGAGCGAAGTTTATGCGTAAGGACCCGAAAAATTCCATAAAATTTAGTTTCACGATAATTAACGTGAATAGTAAATTATCATAGGTTATAATTTATTTTACGGGGTTAAAATGGTTGTCTGACTATATAATAGGAATAGAATACAAAATATGACGGGAAAATACGATCTTAATACAAAAATATCATATTTATACGAAAATGACCTAAACCTAATTTTGGCACTTATTTTCCTTTATATTCCACTTAGATTAAAATAAATTTTCATCAAACCCCATTAAATAAGCACTAACTCTCCACTTAAATTATTTTAATGAATTTAATTATCTATATATATACAAACCATTTCCTTCCTCCAAAAATTTTGCGGAAAAACACAATCAAACATCATTCTATATCAGATTATACTTAGACAAGAGAAGAGAGAAAGGATACATTTAAGGATAGGAGAAGAAGCTTGGTGAAAAGAGGAATACAACGAGAATCCGTTATCACCATTAAGAGAAGGTAATCCTCTTGGTTAGAGATTTTATGAAAAATTATACACTTTTTAATAAACCATGATATTAATATATGTTGAATCCTTATATGTCTAGTTTCTATCAAAATTAATAAATCATGATTCGAAGTTGAGAATCTTAAGTTATAAATTAAAATATACGGATATGTTAATCTGTAAAAATTGGTTATCGAGATGAATTTGTTGCTTTATATAAAATTATATAGGAGGGTTTAAAAGACAAGCCTTATGTCAATGAAAAGGTAAGGAAGTCTAATTTATAGAACAGTTTACCAATAATTATTTGAAGCTGTATGTAGAGAGTTATGAGTTAATTAATAAAGTAAGGTCAAACTGTCCGAATTAGCAGAAATATAAACTTGAACTAATTAACTGTTATTATTGGTAAGGTTTATGATGAAAACTTTATGTCGCTGAAAAGATCATGAAGTCTAGTTTCTGTTGAATTTGACGAAATAATTTTTAGAGTTGTTTACAATAAGTTATAGATTTAAATACGACGAAATGTCAAGATGGACAAAATCTAAGATACTCTTTCCAAAGGTCGGAAAGCTCACTTCAAAGGCATGAACGTTCATTCCAAAGGCTGGGACACCCGTTACAGACATCGAGACACCCATTTCTGAGGTCGGGATGTCATCTTAGAACCTTCTGGACCGAGAATGATCGTTTTGACCCCACAACAACTACAAACACTCACAAGGAGCACTAATGGCTTTGCACTAAGTACGAATAAACATATTTAACACCATAACGCGAACAAAAAAATATACTAATATGTGAATCATATCATGTTATAGGATTTTGAGATTCCATCCGTTGAGACGTAAAGAACAAGTTGAGCGTGCGTATGAGGATGTGACAATAAAAAGATAATATTTAGATTCCTGATTTGGATATCGATACATGTTAATATATTGGTTGTACATTAACGCGTGATGGGTAGTTTTATCCTGTGCGCTGTGTTATGCTGTGCTGTGTTATGTTTGCATTTTCGTGTTATTGTATGATTGTATGGTAGCACTTATAGCTTATCGTAGCTCATGGTAACCTAATCCTGATAGTCCTAATGCTAGAGTTTGGGTAGATTTTTCTCCGTTAACCCCGTACGTTATATGAATGTGATAAAGACAAGTGTTAGGTTTACAAGGTTTGGCATACGATAATGGAAAAAATGTTAGGGTTAATACAGGTTAATCCTATAAATGATGTCATGTTAAAGATGAACATGCAAAATAGGAATGAATTCATGAGAGACGAGGTTAAACTCCAAGTTTGTTAATCCTATTGAGTTGTTACACCGCGATTTGGAGAAGATGTCATGTTAAACTGTAGAGGGATGAGTAGTTGCGACTAATCATCTTATACACGTACCCTGTGAGGTTGTCAGGTTGTGGGGTATCTCGCTGCATCAGACCCTTGGACGTCTTTACAGGTTGATCCCCCTGTTTAACCTTCTAGAAGAAGGTTCTTCTATGGATTTACATGTTTAGCCAAGGTCATGCATGTTTAGCCAAGGTCACAGTGTTAAAAAAAGGGTATCTGTGAGGACAGACTATTCTCCCTTTCTTTTCTTTTTGTGATTCTCCTGAAGAGGCGGCCGGTACGTTACTGAGCTCGTATAGCTCACGACGTTGCTTTTCTCGTATCTCTCTATTTTATTTTTCAAGTGCAAGAAATGAGGAATGATATTGATTAAGATCTGATCTATAATCTAATATTGATATTTGAGACTTAATTTTTCAGTTTCTGTTATCAAATGTGTAACAAATAAGTGCACTTATGGACTTAGATTCCTGATGCCTAAAATGTATGATTATTTAAATTTCAAGCGACAGTAATGACATGAGGGTTTTCAGAAAAAGATTTGAAAATCGAGGCGTTACAACTGGAACTTTGTGCAAGGTTTCCTCCCATAATGTGAGTTTATACCCCTTGATCACATTGTAGCTCTATCAAATATCAAAGTTTCCAAAAGGATCAAGCTGTTTGCAAATTCATGGAGTTGATTATGCTCGCAAAAATACTTCAAATCATTCAGATGACAATAACCTAACGCCCTTCCGAGCAGCAAGAACAGCCAGTTGATCGCTTCTGTCTTTGTTTTCACCGGCTCAAACATTCCTTTGCTGGCCGAGCAATTCTGACATGGAAAGATAGCTTTAAACCACTCTTCATCAGCTCGATGGCTCAGCCTAAATTTATATTTTACGAGATAATCAGCCACCTCCAAGAATTTTTCGATTAAATCAAATTCTAACTCTAGCCTTGTTTTGCATTTCTCGCACTGTAACTCCCCTCTGATCCTCCTTCTCCCCTTTCGTAAAATTTCATCGCCGCTTAATAGTTTAGCATGACCAGAGGCCGACCACTGATATTTTGCCTCGGCTACATTCGTCTTGACGCTGTTTTCCTCTTTCTTTTTGAACTACGTCTGGGAACTTGGGTCGCTGGTTGTTTAAGAGAACTTGTTGAACGCTCTCTTTCAACAAAGACAAGAGTCGATGGAATATGTGCTAATGTCTCTGACTCATTAGCTCGAGAGCGAGTAGGTGTTGACGCCGCTATCTTATCACCTCGTTCATCCGACAACTTCCGTAGTTGTTGCTGTCGACTAGAAGCATCAACTGGCTCTGGATTACACGCTATTGGAGTTGGAAGATCAGTGGTTAATGGTACTCCCTCATTGGCTTGCTGCTCGGACAGATTATGCACAGGACCTGCCTCATCTTGATTCTGACCTGTTACGATTTGAATCTCAAGACAATCTCAGAATTGTAATTCAGCAGGCAATCGATCAATTAACCAACACAATTGATAAATAACAGGAACGAAAAAACGACATCAGATTTACGTGGGAAAAACCCTCAAGGGGAAGAAAAAACCCACTGGAAGAAAAACTCACTGATCAGATTACAGAGATTTGTTTTGAGATCGCTCTCTCCGGTGTATCGTTCTGAAAACCCTAGTTTCTCTCTCACCTTATTTTCTAACAATAAGGATCTATTTATAGGGTATACAGAATCTAAAAAGTCAACGTCAAATCTTAACAATATATCTAAAAAGTCAACGCCAAATCTTAACAATTTCCACATTTGACATTTACTTTATGATCCATACCAAAGCAACTCACTAATGAACTCCCGTGCCATAGCCTGGCATGTCCTCACATCCCCCTTCGTATGGCGGGGATGCTCCACCATAAACTCAGCACGAAGAAACGTTAATCAAGTCTAAGCAGCGCTTAAACTTCATCTTGGGAACTATCTTGGTAAGCATATCTGCCGCATTCTCCTTTGTGTGAACTTTCTGTAAATCTATAACCTCGAT
>JAOVYX010021631.1:0-15551 GCA_035668315.1 Drosera spatulata
TGCAGTTCTACCCCTTTTCGCTTTCTTATTGTTGTTGTTTTCTTGTTCATGTTGCTGTGCTTCTCCTCATGCCAAACATAATGATTGTATGACTTTCATTGATGAAAGATATTAGCGATCAAATGAGTCTCTCCCCCACAACCATTAACCTTAAGTTGTTTGGTTTCTGTCTACATTTTGTTACGTATTAGACGGCCTGGATTGCCAATCCTCACTGCTGATGTCTTTATATAATTGGTTTGGTCATAGTTTTGACAACTCTATTGTGTATCTCCTTTTGTTTTAAAGCAACTGATAATTGATCTTTTGTATAAAAGCAATGTATATATCAAATGGAGTGTGTGATGAGGGAGCACCTGTGCTGTATGAACTAATCTAGTGAGGCTTCAGGTTCCTGTTCATCACGTGGATCAAGAAATTTTAAAAGTTGCCCTTGCTGCCCCCGTCATTGCGGTTGCTTCCCCTTCAGCCATTCGGTACAAACTATACTTGTTCTTTTCACTGTTAAACAATAATTTCTATTGCTACGGATTGCTTGTATGTTTTCTTTGCAATTTATGTGGTTCCAATTTTGAAGTCAGCATTTTTTTTTCTTAAGCTTTCTTCTGCTTAAGGGGTTCTGTGATGGTTAAGTGGCCTAACTTTCAGCTAGCGATTGCTGGCCCTTTTTTTCGGATCAGTATGCAGCCTATTGGTTAAATGAATCTCCAATCTGTTATTGCAGATCTTGGGTGGAAATTATTTCGAGTGTAGGGTTGTGGAATAATGCAGTTGTTTGTATTGGTGAGACAACTGGTCTGGCTGCGAAACAAATGGGCTTGCAGAAAGTGTACTACCCAGAGAACCCTGGTATAGAAGGGTAAATTCATTCGCTTCCTGTTATTCTTGTCTTATTTTCCTTTTTCTCATTGTGTAGTCCTGTGCCTTGCTATATCGTGGTAATTCTGATTTCTACAACTGTGGCAGGTGGGTTCGCTGTATTCTCGACGCCTTGCTTGTGCATCGTCAGTCTCAGGAGGTTCTATGAAGTTAATCAAGTTCCTTTTGCTTTGTACATGCCAAGTGGTTAAAACTAGCAGACACGGAGTGCTGTGAATTTTTTTTGAAGTCTAACTATGCTGTAAATGTTGCTACGCGCTACCCTGCTAACAGAATTTGGTTCTGGAGAGTGATTTCCAATTTGTGTAAAATCCTTGAATTTTTTCAAGCCCTGATTCTTTGCTATCTATCTTGTAATTACAACTCAGCAACTGTCCACGATGTTCTTATGTTTTGCGAGAACCATCATGGTGAGAATTCTAAGTTTTATTTTATGGCCATCACTCAAGTTGATAACATTTTTATGTCGAAAGATGACATCATTTCTTGCTTTATAATTGGGAAGATATTTAATGTTGCAGATGCTAGAATTCTTTTGTTTCATGACTTAGCAGTGGAGCAATATGTATATTCTTGTTCACAGTAGTATATGGACTACAATTCCTTGATGCCGACTGTTGAATTGGCAAGAACAATGCATGAATCCTCCAATTGAACCTGACAACACAGTGCCTGCTTGCTTGAATCAGTGATTATGAATCCTCCATGGGCAGCGTGTGAGATGAAAAACTCAATCACCATGTGAGTAAAGGTTACTGGTCTTCTTTTGATTCTCTCCATTGCTTCATCTTCGCTTGTGGGATTGAAAAACTCAATCACCATTACTGCTAAAAGAATGTTATCAGTTGTATGATTAATTTAATACTCCATCAGGTTCTGTCCATGTTTGCTCCTTCATTATGCTGGCAAGGGAAAAAGTTATGTGATGCTTTGGTGTATAAAATTAATTTCAAGACTGAAAACTTCTTGCATCAGTACCCTTCCAGTCCTTTTATGGGCAAAAGTTCCTCTATTTGTGTGTGTTCGCTCATCAAATCAAACTATACATGCCATAGCTTTTTGTTAAGCCTTCTAGTGTCGTGGGACTCTCATTTAGATATGAGGACTGATGAAGCAAGTCCAGCTAGTGAATGATTGTACTGCAAGCATTATCATTCTTTCAAGTAAAGCAGGTGAATGAACTGCTGCTTTTGTTTGTCCCCCTTTTCGATTTAACTATATCAAATCTGCATGTTATTTGGTTGTTGCTTTCACAGTTTTAATTCGATGACTTGGAAAAGCATGGAAAGCTAAAGAGTGTAGTTGACACAAAGCTAATGTTTGCTTTATAGCAGAAGGCTTGAAGATCACGGTCCAGTCTTTAGCATTTGAGGAGTTCATCAAAGTTCAAATGAGGTCAGATTGTACGTTCTCATTCTATCGTCTGGCTGTTCGCAAATCTTTTTCGTAGTGAATGATCATAGCCGCTCCAGCTTATGCATAGAGTATAGACGTAGCTCTAATAAAGTTTATTCGAGAACCGATCAGGACATGTAGTTGGATGTATGATGTATCCTTCACATTCCCCTCTCCCACCCTGCGGGCAACAAAAAAAGAGAAAATATTGTGCTTGTGATTACAAGAATCTCACCTTTTTTGATTAGCGATTGAAGTTGTGTGATGGTCCAAAGAGCTAGAAACTTGTCCACTGAGGTTGAAGCTGAGTGGTGGTCCTTTGAAATATCTTGAAATGATGGAGATCTTGTACACACTTGGTTTAAAGGAGAAAAGGTGCAAAAGGTGGGCAGCTTCTAAAGGATACTTGTATCTTTTTTCAGTCACTCGTGACCATCAAAGCCAACTATGGTATACAAGGGCGTGAGACTACCTTTTACGCATTACATTGTTTGTTTGTTTATTGGCTTGGGTTTGAGCTTTCATTTGATTCAAATCTTAAATATGTCAAGATATTCTCATTAATCATTATAGAATGGTTTAAGTTGGATGGCCTATCGTTAAGCACGGTTAGTGGAATTTGAGCGCTGCCAAACCGAACCTTTTTCTCGGACTGAACTATTCTTTTTAGAATAACCTTCTATGACTGATTTCATGAAAGACTTTAGTGAGGAAAAATTCCGAGCAATAGCACATTGGCTGAGTCTCATACTCAGCGCACGCCTGGCTACCATGAAAAGTGTAAATGTCTCCACGTTCCGTCATCATGACACAAGCTGGAGAGCATGGTAGTTAGTTCATGGGATGCAAAAGGTGCAGCCATGGGTACCACCCAGGGCTATGATGTGCCATGTGCATCTCTTGCCATGAGAAGAACAATAGCCAATAATCTTCTCGCACGAGTAAGTGATCGCAGCGGTTGAGTCGATGGTTACTGTTACTAAAGGTTCGCTTCCATCTGGTTTACACCTTTTCTTATAAGACCGAGTCTAGTTTATCCCTCATAGATGCTTGACATGAGGACTGGGGTCAACACCTGGTTATGTCTTTTGAAAAAGCTTACCAGATGTGATTGTTAAGTTTCTCTCCCTTATTTGTTTTGGCATCTATGCTTTCCTTTCATGACGGGGCTTGTAAAAGTTCCAAACACACTTTATTGTTATGGCAAAATCTGTTTCCAATTTGCAGGAGAAGCTGGAAATGCAGTGGGCTAAGAAGAAGATAATGGAAGTTGATAAGCAGACGAGCAATGATCGACGGGTCACTCGTCGCGACAGGAAACTGGCGCTGTTGCAAGATGTATGAATCCCTGTGGTGTGTTTCCGAGTTTTGATTGTTGTGCTTGGTTTGTGCTGATCTTGTCTTGTTTCGACAGGTCGATAGGCTGAAAAAGAAGCTGAGCTACGAAGAGAATGTGCGCAGGGCACTAGAAAGGGCTTTCTTGCGGCCTTTGGGGAGTTTGCCTCGTCTCCCACCCTACCTCCCTTCTTGTGTATAAACCAATTTAATTGCGTTTTCTTATGTTTTTGATTTCATGGTTTCCGTTTCTCTAGCGGTCATTTTTAATATCAGTTGCATTCATAATAGTGATTTCCATCATACCGCTAGGAGTGTTGGAACAGTTATCAAGAAATAAGAAATTCTTAGCTAGCATTTCACGGAAAATTTCGGTGATGCTGATACTTGGTTTGTTTGATGTGGGATTTGATTCCCTTAGGTCCTGCAACTTTTGGCCGAAGTGGCTGTTTTGGAAGAGGAAGTCATTAGGCTTGAAGAACAAGTCATGATATTCAGCCAAGGCTTGTATCAATCAGCTCATATGTTGCTCTGCTCATTTTGTGTGACCGGAGGAGACAGAGAAAACAAACTTGGACAAAGCAAAAGTTAGTTCACCACCGTCATCCGTGAAGCTTCCTTCGGGTAAATTTGTTATGCTGCATCAACCTTGTAACCTTTGCTGCATTGTTCAGACTGGTCTCGAACAAGGAATTTGATAACTGATTTATTATTGTTCACTTATTATTGCTTATCATTAACGGACGATAAAAGTGGAAGGGTGACTCTAACATCCATCAGTCGTGCTTAAGTGCAAGCCGTGTTCGCAAAGACCACAAACTGCCAGATACTCCAGACACTGGCTATTGAGAGTAGCTGAGTAGGTAATATGGATGGAGACCAATTGGATTCTTAGAACATTGCTGGCGAAGAAGTCTTCAATGTAGATTGTGCATCCACAGCATATTTCACAATAATACTAGTGCTGTGCCTGATTGAACATGAGGTCGATGAGTTGTGTTAGCTGTTCAATTCGCTTCCGGCATTGGTTGAGCATAGAGTACCAGTGACAGTTACCACATTGATGTCGAACAGGGTATGGCTTCGCTGTATTTTGTGTCTTGGTTGTGAAGATAGTTTCCTGCAATTGCTTTCACCTTGTTATCTTTCCTAATCTCAGAGAATATCTAGGTACTGTTATTTTTCCTGTACAATCTTCACAATTGCTTTCGCCTTGTTATCTTTCCTAATCTCAGAGAATATCTAGGTACAGTTATTTTTCCTGTACAATCTTTACTAGAGGCACAAGGAAAGCTGAGATGACTACGATATCCCTCGTCTGCTCGGAGTTGTCTGAAACCTCGGATACTTTTGCTCTCTCGTTCGACTGCTATTGGAATTCTGTCTTCCATCTGTATTAGCTATAAACACTGCTGCTATCAATGAAAATGCTTGCTTGTAACCAGCATATATTGATCATTTCTAACTTAAGATATCGAGTATTATCGACTGCTAGATGACTTGGTTTTCACCTTAATCCGGGAAACTATGTACATTTCTGGTGAAATCTACGATGTCTACTAACAGAGCAGACCAATGAGTCTCAAAAGCACACCACCTCAGTGCCTGCAGTAGAGGAAGAGCATATTCCAGTTGGGACACCTGTGGACGAGGAAGACTTGCAGACTGCCCCAGTGACTGCAGATGAGGACACCACAGAAAAGGAGAAGACCACTCCAGCGTCTGCAGACGAGCAGACGAGCTCAGTCCCTGCAGCAGAACAAGCACCTGCAGACGAGCAGCTGAGTGCAGCTGAGCCAGTGCTCCGTCGATTCAACTATGTTATTTCATGATGTTGTCCAAGCTCCGCGGATGGATTTGTGCGATTGGAAACCTGTACTGTATTCAACTGAATACAGAATATCACTAAAAAATGGAGAAGCATGTATAAATATTGACCAGGACTAAGATTATATTTGGTAGGTTACATTTTGAATTTTTTGGGATACTCGTTTTTATATATATATATATTTTGTAATTTTATTGTCATATCCAGGAAAAGGAGGAAGATAAGAGAAAGATTACAGTCTGTAGTAACAAGAAATTTTGGCACAATCAGCAGATTGAGATTGAACGATCAGCGATGGCTTCTCGAGACGATGTCGATGTCACCATTGATGTCAGAGATGGAGATGAAATCGGGAGTTCTTCCTGAGGACATGATAATCGAAATGCTGGTTCGAGTGAACTACAGTGACCTGATTTGTTTCATGTGCATCTCAAAGGCATGGTATGCGCTTATCAACGAACCTGGATTCAAAGATCTTGGTGGAGTCAGCAGGTTCCATTGAAAATGCCTTGGTCACCGCCTTCCTTAGATGAAACTATAGGGTTTGGGGAGAACGAAAGTACATGGTCCAGGGAAGACGAAATGAGGTAGTCTTACCCTCATATGGAGTAATAGATTTGAGAGACTGCTTATTTTATACACTTGGCATTTTACTCTTAGCATCTCTATACATTGATCTACATTTAAGTCATGTGCTATACTGTTGTCCGTGTATGATTAGCGACATGTAACTCCCTAATCTTTCGAATTTTTCTACATTGCAGTTCTAGTTTTCATTCTCATGTTCCTTGACCTTGCAAAGTTCTTTAACCTATGGAGTTGTCCAAAAATGTGCTGAAATGTACTAGATAGATAACAATGCAGGCTGGATTCCAGCATGATAGGATCGTTGCACAATCAAAGAAAACAAAACAAAAAGAAACGAACGTCAGATTTACGTAGGAAAACCCTCAAGAGAAAGAAAGACCCACGATCGTCGATAACCAATCTACTATGAAGAAGGAGAGTTACAAATCTACACAACAACGCTCTAATCCTGCGTCTGAATTATGTTTATCTCTAATACGTTTCAAATTTTGCGCATTCTCAGTATCTAAGTCTCTCACAAGCATATGAGAATAATAGGTATTTGTAAAACATCACAAAGATATAACCTACCTGCGATTTAATCCTAGCCATTCATCCAAGGATTTGGATCACACACTTAACAAATCTGCCACTTGAGACAAATCCGCACATTCATTCTTCAAGCACACTTGTCGACGACTACTTGCTAACCTCACGTAGCAAAAACACTAGAAGCTGAACGGGTCATTAGCTTCCTTCTCTACTCAAATCTCCTTGTCACCTGTTGATTTTCATAACATGGTGCAACCTTATGATGATCAAGTAAGACCTCACAATTACTCGAGCCTGACGGGACATTATTCCTGTGCCTGAAACTTCTCATGCGACGTTGCTTCTTTATGTCTCTGCTCTCATACGTATTAAGCTGTCGTTTAGTCTTTCTCACTATAGTAGATTACTCTTTTGATAACTTCTTAACAATTGCCTTCTCGAAATGCTCGCCCACTAGATCCTCACTGATCTTCTTGGGATCAATTTTAGGCACTTCTTTGAAACTGACCCGCTTTCTTGTCCCATTCCTGCGAGCTCCATCCAGTCTTGTACTTCAACTTGTACCTGCAACTGTCTTCCTTGCAATTGTCTCATCAATCAAGCAGAATTGATTGTTCATATTCTGACCCTTCATGATGACTAACGCGCCTCTATACACCTTCATGCCACCATCTCGAATTGATACGCTACAGTTTCTGGAATCAAGCCTACCCAAGGAAATCAGATCCTTTCTCAAACTAGGGACATATCGAATATCCCCTAAGGTATGCACCACACCATCAAACATCCTCACTTTGACGGTTTTAATCCCAGTAACTTCACAAACTGCATCATTGCCTAAATACAATGTACCATCACAAGGTTTAAACGTATCAAACAGACTCCTTTCATACGTAGCATGACAGGAAGCACCAAAATACAATATCCAAGACTCAGTCTTAAATCACAAGACAGAACCAAAGGTTCATCAAAAGAATAAGAGTCGTCACAGACATTTACCGACCCTCCAGCTTTTTCATTCTGCTCCTCTTTTCTTGGCGCCTTGCACGTGTACATCTTGTGGTCCTTCTTTCCACAGTTAAAGCAAACCACGTTGCTCAACCTATCACCTCTGGACTGAGAACGACCTATGTTGTTGCTTCTCCCACGATCTACAACACTCAAAGTACCACCATTTATCTCTGATTTCGAGGAACTCATTCTCCTCGTGTCTTCATTAAGGAGTATGCTCACAACCTCCTCAAACTTCAAAAACTTTCTGCCTGACGAATTACTGACAGTCATAACAAGACTGTTCCAACTGTCCGACAAACTAGCCAGAATCGATAAGGCCATCAACTCATCATCGAAGACAATCCTAATTGATTCAAACTGACTCGTCATATTGTTGAAATCATTCAAGTGCTCTGTCATAGGCTTTTCTTCAGACTTCTTCATATTAAACAACCGCTTGATGAGAAAAACTTTATTGGATGCTGATGATTTTTCATACATCTTCGTTGGTGCATTCATCACATCCTCAATTGTCTACTCCTTGGAGATATTGAAGGCTACCAATGCCGGCAGCGAGAGGCGAATTGCACCTAAAGTTTTACGATCTAACAACTCCCACTCCTTCTGTGTCATTTCTGCAGGTTTATCTTTAAGTCAACCGAGTGGCAAATAAAGATTCTTCTGATATAAGTAGTCTTCAATCTGCATCCTCCAAAAAGCGAAATTCAACCCATTGAATTTCTCAATTCTGATCTTTCCTTCTTCCATCGCTTACAGTCGCACAGTCACACAGGACTTCGTCAAATATGTCGCGTCCGCGACTGATATTATGTCGTACCCGGGAGGAAATTTCGCGCCCGCGACCCAGAAGTATCGTGCCAGCGACCTACTGAACCTCGAGATCTGAACAAACTCGAGAAGATAGACCTGATCTCGTCAAATCCTGATCGACAAAAAAATCAAATCTTGCAATGGCCGCGATGATGGCGGCTTCACCACCACAATATGACTACCTCGATGTAATCCATTAGGATTCTTCAATCTCAATTCCCCAACTCGAAGATCTGTGCTCGTAATTGGATTCAGATCCAACCGACTACTTCAATAGCCGATTAGGGTTTTTGCTGTTCTTCCTCTTTGTATCCAACCAGACTCTGATACCACTTTGATAGGATCGTTGCACAATCAAAGAAAACAAAATAAAGAGAAACGAACGTCAGATTTACGTGAAAAAATCCTCAAGGAGAAGAAAAATCCACGGCCGCCGATAACCAATCTACTATGAAGGAGAGTTACAAATCTACATAACAACGCTCTAATCCTGCGTCTGAATTGTGTTTATCTTTAATACGCTTCAATTCTGCGTATTCTCGGTATCTAAATCTCTCACAAGCATATGAGAATAATAGGTATTTATAGAACATCACAAAGTTATAACCTAGCTGTGATTTAATCCTAGCCGTTCATCCAAGGATTTGGATCACACACTTAACACAGTACACAAGCCGTCGATCATATGCTTCGTACATACCGTATATATGTTCTGCCTCCTAAACAACTATTCCCTTTCATCGATCAACGAGTACTTAATGCATGTGCAAAGTACGGGACGGATTCACCGGCCATTCTGTCATCTAAATGTCTTTAGCTATGAACAGAAACAGAGCAAGCATGCATCGTATATGCAGAACTGTGATGAAAAGCATTTGTACTCTGCCTAACCTTTCCACATGCATTGCTGCATCTTAATTTTGCTCAGATGCAATAGTTTTTAAAAATGGAAACTTCAACAAGTTGGTTGCTATTAGGGTCTCATTGATCTTTTCAGCGAAATCCAACTAGCATATAGGTATATGTTTTGCACCAAACAAGAATAGCATGCTAGAAAGTGTTGATGAGGATGCTCCCATGATGAGTCTTGTGTTTGATAAGTACTTCTTGCATTATTAAGTTTGCACCAACTGTGTAATCATATGTCCACAATAATTGTTAGTCCCATGCTTGGACTTCTAAGTTTATGTTAGGTAATCACGTAGCTCTATTAAGAACATAAATTTGTGATGGAAGGTCCTAAAGACACCTCTCGTCTATCCATTTCTATCCATAAAGAAAGACAATTTTCGATAACTGTTTTCTCAATTTATATTATTCGAATTCAAAATCTTATTTAAAGAAAATAAAACTTTTATTGATAGGACTATGTGTATCTTGTGGGTTTCAATATTCAACCATCATATCCTAATAACTCAAGGTTTATAATTAATCTTTGAAATTATTCAATATGCATCTACGTGATACCGGTTTCTCGTTTAAAAAAAAATAAAAGAATGCTAGCTCATAGTTGTTGACAGGATATATATGTAGGAGCATTAAGCTTTGCTAGCTAAGTAACTATCACCGACTTCCAGTCTTCTGTCATAGGTTAAGATTCTTCATTATCTAGCAATTGGGCCTCATTACAATGGAAGTCGTTATCTTCATCATCGAGCTTACAGCTTCGATACAATGAATCTACAAAGTGTAATTAAAGGAGGATGATAACGAAGGAACGTGCTAATCAATCCATAAATTAAGCACATTACTGTTGACCAGTCCCAATATAGCGTGGCATTATTAAAGTTTGTACCTCCTAATCACCCTAGCAATCATGTACGGATGACTAACTCGGTCCATGTTCCGTATTATTTGACCACAAATGTATGACAAGAACGGGTTTAACATTAGTTGTATGGCGATAAGTGAAGAATGTCGCGAAATTCTAACCAAGTAAAATTGTAGTTATATGCAACTTCAAAAACTCGAAACAAAAGTGCATAATGCATTGTTCCAATGATGTATAGGACCAAAGAATGAATGATAAGACAAAAGAGAAGATAATTCTTGTAATCTTACTAGATTCTATTCAAAAGTTGATGGTTTTCCTTCCAATAGAAAGATGAGGGAGAATTAGGGTTATGTTCACATTCACCTTTTATAACGTCCCATCCTCAAAGAGCTTTGTTCCAATCAATCTTGCGTCTTTTTAATATCATATTTGTTATACTCCATACAATTCATTTTCTATTCAAGTTGGTAAGTTGAGGATAATATAGATACTTTTGTCTCTAAAGGAAAATGTTGATTTGCATCTAAATTCATTCTTTGACATAGAATTAGCCCCTTGCTACTTGATCCATCCATCCATGGACAATACAAGAAAAGAGGATGCTAATACTTTTTGCTTTATCTTTACTTGACATGGCCTCTTAAAACAACTATAGTATGACAAATATTGCATCTCCTATTCTCCATAGACATATCACTATCTCTTTCAAAAATCCTTTTTTTTTTTTATTACTATAGATCTATAATATAGAGATATTCGGTATCAGATTAATCATATAAAATAGATTCAAAAAAAATCAATATAAAAAATCACTAATAAAAAAGAGTGTTAGCAACATTACATTGATAACGCAATGACAAAATCAAAACGAAGAGCATCCACCATATGATCACACCACATCCCCAAACATCCCACCACTCTCCTAAATAGACAACCAGCACCCTTTCCCTCAGCCTTTTAAACTCTTCTCCTCCCAAAATTCCCATATCTCAAACACTCTCATTTCCCCCCAAATTTCTCCCTAACCCAAAAACACAAGAACTCATTCAATCTCCATAACTACTTAGCAATCCAATTATTCGTCGTCATCGTTGCCAACGTAGCTGATAAGTATCAACGCCATGCCAACATCATCAACGCCGCGATCCTCTGCCTTCAACCACCTCAAAGACCCCGCCACGCTCCTCACCTTCCTTCGCCACACTCCGGCCATCAAGCGATCTTCCAAGAAAGACTCTTCCAATACCAGCTCCGGCGGGGGACTACTCAAGATGTTCAAGTTGATCCCTTTATTAACAACAGGATACAAAATGGTATCCTTACTCAACATAAAAAACCATCATCATAGACGATTCATAGCGGATCACGCGACCATAGGGACTATATTTGGGCCTAGGAGGGGGCGTGTAACGTTGGCGATACAGCCTGATCCGCATAGCTTGCCTACGTTCGTGATTGAATTGCCGATCAATGTTGCCGCGTTTCATAAGGAGATGGCAGAGGATGTTGTCAGGATCGCGCTCGAGAGCGAGACCAAGACCGTAAAGAGAAAGGTAAATTAATGTCAACTTTGCATGGTAGTATTATTATTAAACCAGGATATGTAAAGTAATGTTTGGTCATCCTACGTCTTTTAAGTTAAAAGTTATCTCGACAAACGTCTTTTCTATTATCATTACATTTGATACGAAACAGTTGATTGAACCCTTAAAAAATTGTATAGTAAGAACAAAATGTCTATTTTCTCGATCCTGGAAATCAGGTTCAACGTACATATGTGACAATAAATCATTTCCTTAATCTATGCTGAGATAATTTTTTTATGGATAATGTAACTTATCGGATATATTTTGTCCATTTCGTTTAACAGGTGACGGAAGAGTATGTGTGGGCGGTTTACTGTAATGGCCGAAAGATGGGCTATGCAATGAGAAGGCGAGGCATCACGGACGACGAGGCACGTGTAATACAATTGCTTAGGGGTGTTTCAATGGGTGCCGGTGTTCTGCCTCCTTCGAAGGACTGTAAACAATTGACAGTCGGAGATGGCGAGATGACTTATCTAAGGGCTAGATTTGAACGTGTCGTCGGGTCTAAGGATTCGGAGGCGCTGTATATGATTAATCCCGATACTCCTAACTCTGATGTTCATGAATTGAGCATTTTCTTTGTCAGACTTCAATAGAAATCAGATATTTCTCTTTTTAGTTAGGAGTTTAATATGATTATAATAATTTTAGATATATTATTACAGTGGAAATATTGTCTTGGTATACTCGGTTTAAGTAACATCAACATAGCATGTTTATTTGTTTACGATTGTGATGATGTATCAGTGATCTTTTGTTTATGTAGAGATGACGATACTGTAATCCGTTTTTCTGTTGTTGCTTGTGAGATAAATTCATACGATGTGATAGTACTATATTGTTCGATTTATCTTTTTTTTTTTTTTTGTCAAGAAGGGTTTGATTCTAAGTTCAATGATAAACTTTTTTTATGACGAAGATATCCGGAACAACTCGTGCGTAACTCGATTAATCCTTGGACATTGACACAACATCCCCACCAATATCGGATTCAAACTCCCATAAAATATCAAAAAATAGTCTTTTTGATAAAAAAAATTTATTGACATAACTATCTATCCTCGTTTTCATCTCCATTCTTCGCGAGGAAAAAGTACGGAATTGCGAGATCTTGGTAGAAGTTAATGTGGGCATGTGTGGGAACATGTTACACCACCAATTTTTATAGGCTTAGATAGTTAGATGCGTATAGGCTTTCAAAAAATGGTCCATTGCTCCACGTGGGGTGACTATAGAGTTTTGGTCCCAAAACAGACACATTGCTAATGCTACACTTTTATTCGCCTCATAAATCTTACCTAAAGATGGACCTCCGCGATACATGCCTTTCGATGCCGAATTAGATTCCATGATAGAAATGGTTAGTTCTGGACCTAATGGAGTCGAGTTTCTGGCACCATCGATCCTTTTCATCGACGTTATATCATAAACATATTTCGCTTAGAGTCATGATTAAGTCTATCTATGTCACACGCATTACGCTTGGGCAAGGATTAACATGTCTAACGAGCAGATGTACAAATGATATCGCCGAATCCTATCATCAGAAGTTTAAGCTTTTGATACAGCTGACCTCTCGATAATGAGCAGAAGCCTCCATAATTAGTTACTTGCTCCTACTCTTAGTTTTAGTAGTAAGCTCTGGTGTGAAGTCACAACCAACCCCAAACATGGACCAAATACAAGTATACAACACTACATGGACTCTCACATGGAACTCTATCCATCATGGACCATATGCACCAACATTGTTGCTCAAATCTTACAAATCCCATGCCAGAATCCATTAAACCAAAAGGACTTTTCTCCTTCCATCATGAATGCAGATTACAATCGATATGTACTTGTAACCAAAGTTAGCGACAACTTTGTCTAAAGAACAACAAGATCTTCGGGACATGCCAAAGTGCAATCACATTTCTAGCGTACTGTCACGGTCATCCAACCTCCATGCAAGTATACATCGACGGATGGCAGAAGACCACACTCGTCACTTCTCCCTCCGCCCCTACTGCCGCTGAGAACAAGAAAATCGTATGTCGAACACCATACAGGTATAGACAGAACATGTCTAGTAGTTGATATTTGTTAAAAGACGGTAAGAAATTACATTTACCATTTATAAGTAAAGCAAAGTTGACAAACAGGGGGAAAACCGAAACAACATTATCAAAATACAACACAACTATACAGATATTGTTGTAAATGATATCTACCATTTTACGTCCAACGTCAACAATCGGGGAGGAACGAGGATGCTGCGGAGCTCATCGAAGGATCTATTCAACGATAAACTACTCCAGGAAGAAGAATCGACAGTGTCAACCGATTTTACATTTTTAACAACAAACCGGTTTAATCTCCCCAATCCAACCCTAGCCACCACATGGAACAGTGCTCTCTCGATCTCAGGCTTTGTTCTCCATTCAGGAACTGAACGCTTTTGCAAATCACGAGCTGTGACTTCCATCTCCAGTTCCATGCGGAAGCGGACCTCTGTCGCGGCCTTCATCTTTGCTTCAAGAACACTGAGGATACTAGAATGGTTAATAGAGAACACCCTCAACAGTTTCTCAAGAACTGCAATTCTGGAGCCCAGAGAACTAAAGGGGCAGGCACCACTTTTATCACGGTATGCTGGGAAACATTTATTTGGTTTCAACTCGACTGTTGTTTTTGACAGGACTTTGGGCTCAATGGAAGAGTTGGGGTTATGAGAGAGGTAGGCAACAATGGATGGTGATCCAGAAACGCGAACTGGAAGTAATGGCGCACAAGTAGAAGGCTGTTGAGACCAAAAGACAGCTCTTTCTTTGTTGCTAACACTTGAACTAGACAGACAATTGGAACTTGGACGAAACAAAGATATCTCTTGTGCTCCAGTTATTTCAACCGTGATTCCGTCCCTGACCAGCACCCTTCCAAGACCAGCTATGGAAGTATTAAGCTGCACATCAAGTAAATTAGATAAGAGTAAATGATTGGCTGAGTAATCGTGCTTAAGCCAATTCATGCATTTGAACATCCAGTTGACGCTCTTCAACATACACTCTACCATCAAATACCGTTGTCCACATATGAAAATCAATTAAAGAGGAAATAATCTACTCATCCTCGATTTCAAACCCCTTAATCGCCAATAGAATATTGATGATCCCCAACCCATTCCATATTCTTCCTAGCTCTTCACATCTATCTGATCCATAGATAATCAATGCGCCTTTGAATGGAAACCTTGAACTACACAGGTATTTGACCATCAACTTACACAGGGTCCAACCTAGTCTCTTGGTCACTCACTCATGTCGTTCTATGTCCTGAGCTCGAGTCTTTCACGAAGGTCTAGTCTAGTCATTGACTGTACCTTGTGCTTGCTCGTAGAAAGCATAGGTAGCACTTGCAAGCAACAAAAGGGAGAACTTCACATCTAGACTCCAGTCTCAACAACTTACTAATCATCACAATCCAATGAGTCCAGCAGCCATGATCGCCAAGAACTTTCTTCTGCATCTGGCTATGGCTACGGGTATTTCTCATCGCAGAAACGCAAAGGGGTGAAAAACAATTGATTTTGATTTCTTATTGATGCCTTTGTTAAGTCATTATTTTCTTACTAATTGAGAAGAATTGACTTTAACATTCTCCTGCTTTCAATCAGTTAAACTGATCAAGCAACAGAACGATATCATTCCTCTGACAGATTCATCAACAATGTAATCCGTCACAAACACAATCAAATCACACTGGAAAAACGAATCGACTCTATCATACCGGCAACAGTCTCAGATCAATCTTCCCCTCATTCCCT